>WYDI02028927.1:0-112561 GCA_009867235.2 Psittacus erithacus
AAAAAAAAAATAAATAAAAATAGTACTACTCAGCAAGCACCATGCTTAGCTTCATTTTGTTATATTTAATATTATTTGCAACTTACTGAACTGTATTTAGTATGCACAAGAAACTAACTTAATCACATATTCAAGTAAATAACAGGAATCAGACAATCTGATGTAGGACTCTCCCTCAATGATTGCTCTCTAACTACTCAATGATTCATACCATAACCTTTCTGCACATGCTGGCATCAATGTCCAGCCAGCACCCAAACACTTGAATAGCCCCGCACTACTTGAAACCATAGCAGGTTCCTATTACAGTAGTTTCTCACTAAAACTGATTCAATGGGGACTAAAATATGATCATCATTATCCCACTACCCAACTCTTCTATTAAAGTTCAAACACCCTTCCAAGCAGCAAACAATTTCACTTCACTTTCCTCAGACTGTTCCTTTTCTGAAACACATCTGAAGAACTGCTGCCTTTGATTCTTATGTTCTGAGGAACATGAATACTTACAAAAATATCTGTGAAGACAGACAACCCCAGATTAAACGGTGGTTGTCTTGACAACAGGTTAAAAAGTTACAGAAAAAAGGTATTTTAAAATGCACACACACACACATATATATAGGTAAAGTTCCAAAGTAACATATTCATCATTACAAGATTCAAAAAATAAATGTCAAGTATGTTTAGGGCTTTTTTAATGCCCAAGGAGTCTGCAGTTCTAGTTAATAATAAAATTACTTCAAGAAACAATTTGCATTTGATGAAACCTTATTTTGAGTAAATATGGTTTAAGTTACATTGTTTTAACAAACAAGATTTTATTATGGAATAGAAGTGCTGTACAGAATCGGGAGCATTAAAAATCCAAACATATAACTTGACTAATCCTCATGACATAACATGCTAACATTGAAATATAGTAGCTTTTAAAACAGAATATCAAGTTACACTCCTTATACAAAACAGAATGTTTTAAAACTTGCACACCCAATTATTCATGATACTCATAGCAGAAATGATAGAACAGCTGGTTCCTTCTTGATTCCCTAATTCAATGCAAAGTCGTTACAGCTATGAAACATCACAACTAACTATGGTCAAGTACAAAAATTCTCTTTATCTCTAAGTATCTCCAGAATAAAATAATTTTTAAGCAAGTTCCTGCCTGTACATTTTGCAAGGTGGTTTGGTTTTAGGATGAACTATTAGTTTCTTATTGGTAAGAACTTTAAAGGCATGTTGAACCAATTACAATGAACTATATATTGCCCTGAATAAAGTTACTTTTAGCATATAAAAGGATAATTGTTTCCCCTTTGTGTCTTTCCCCTACTAAATAATGGTAATGACCTCAAGGTCAGGCATTTCCAAGAGTTAATGATGGCATGGGTTAAGGGCACTCAGCTGGTCATCAGCTCCTATCCATCTGTCATTATTGCTTTTGCAATTAAGGGGTTTATTGGGAGTTTCTTGTTTGTTTTATAAGCAATACTAACCAGTGTTGAATACAAACTAATGTATCAAAGAAAATGTTAATAATTCCAGTTTACCTCTTATATAGCAGTTTGCTGTAATTTGAATTGCTCAGTACAGAGCAATCTCCAATATATAAAATGAGCTGTCAAAGAAAACAATAAGGTCTGCAGAAATACATCAGGAAAAGTAGTTTAAAAACCTGTCTATATTACTCACCAATAGCTGGTGAGTCATGAAGTGGTCTTCGGCGCTGATTTGTGCCAGAAAATGGATAGTAGGGTGCTCCAGGTTTTCCCGAGGATGACAGCTGACCTGGACTTCCAAGCCCCATATCTGACCGAAGCAGACTAGACTGCAAAATATACAGAGATAAGTAAAATTAAGCTCTATAATAACTCAGCTGTTATTATACCAGGCTGACAAACTATTAGCCACACACACTGCTCTCAGCATTTATAGAAATTCACTGGGCTTTCAGTGAGGGCCTTGTGGTTCAAAACAGAAGTTTACTTTTTTAAATTAGTATTCAGAGACTCTACTAAAACATAATTCAGAAACACAGAGCAAGTTTGGCTGTGAGCCTCCATAAAACCATAACCATTTCAGTTTAAAACAGCCAAAAGAATCAGTTCATACTTAAATGCTAAACAAATATCATAAGACTTTGTTTAGTTTGCCAGTAACACCTCTTCTATTACACAATATAAACATAACTGATAAAAACTGCTAAGAGTTTATAGTGTGACATTAGGCTTTAGCACATACTCAGAAATCCAGACTTGTATTACATTCATAAAAACATGGAATAATTGTAAAAAAACTAAACCAAAATGAAACAACACCCAAAACCCCCCCACGGACCCATGAGATAAGATTAATGCACAGACCATAAAAAATTATGACATTTTAAAAACTTCAAGCCACTACTGTAGTTGAACCCTACCCTTTGTGTTCCCTTTTGATGCAGTAAACGCAAAAACATTCTAAATACTTAACAAGTGCATTATATATTGTTTGGCCCCATGTTATTCAGATTTCTTCTGTGAAACTGAAATGAATGTCGGTGATTCATGAGAACATAGTTTTACCATAGTTGATACTATGCTTAGACTTCCTGTAGTCTGATAATCCCCAAACTTGGAGGGAAACCCATAGAACTTAGTACAGAAAATAGTGCTCCCAAGCAGTGAAAGTGTATTCCCCACAGCTTCCCTCCTGGCTGCTGCATGCAGCTTTCTTCATACACCAACATTCAGTCTGTGGTACACACAGCTAAAGACACTTCGCTTTTCATATCTGCAAAATCAGATTATTAACTTTAATAATCTGCAAAATTGAGGATCCATGGTGGCCTTCAGAAACAAGTAATTTAATTTCTTCACACTTAGTCGTTACGTAGTACAGTCTTCCCTGTCAGATGGCAGGACAACAGTCGCACTCTTGTCCTGCAATTGTCAGGTGATGTTAAGATAGAAACCACTGACTGGTTTAACTTTTATACCAAAACAAACCTGAGATGCCACTAGTTAAAGTTTCTCCTTCAGCCCCACCGCTCCCAAGCCAAGTTTCCTCCTCCTCTCAAGCGGCTCTAAACGACAAAGTCCATGTGCCTCTGCAGGTCACCAGCTCACAGCAGAAACTGCTCTAGCACTGCTGCCTCCTAGGGGTACAGCAGCCCACTGGAACAGACGCAAAGGCCATTGCTCTTGACTCTCCTCACCTTTCCTTTTAAGGCCTGAATACCCTCATTCACAAACAAATGTACTTTTTCTGCACTTAATGTACAGAACATTAAATCATTCAAGCTGATTCTTGTAGTGGGATGATTTATGAAAGGTAAGGCTAACTCACATGGCTTTCAGCAAGGTACTAAATTCCTTCTCATTTGCAATGCACTGGGATTAGCAGAAAATCCTGAGTTCAGATAAAATTACAGGCCACATAAAAAAAATAAGCAATAACCTCAAGTGCGTTTTTCCAGAAGTGGTTTTGCATCAATGCCACTACTGAAATGTCTATCTTTTACTTCTCTGATGACTAATTTGAGCATGAAAATCTTGTATTTTAATTGAAAAGAGTGGGATGTGAGTCACCCCATTACAAACTAAAGGAGGGCTCAGAAGTGTTAACTATTTCTTACAGATTTGAAGAACAAAGTTAACAATGACTAAAACTGGTAAGGCATACAGTTTCCCCTCAACTCCATTTCTTCATTCTTATTCTTACAATAAAATAGTCTTTAAATCAGAATTGTTAACATAAAACTCGTATTGAAATGAAATACCCTTATAAGGAATAAAGTGATCTTTACACGAAGTACACAGAAAATATGGGGTGTGTGGAGGCGGAATCTGCTCGCAGACTGTTTCAAGATTTGCTATTTTTGCCTTTGACAAACAGTTAACAGTTTATTGTTTTGCAGAAAACATGATTATCAGAATATCTGGATTACACAGTATGAGTCTGAATTTAGCAAAGATACTATTCTAAACAATTATTAGTGTTTTAGTGAACACTATGCAAGAAACCTGGGCAACGTTTTGCGAAAAGCAAAGACATTGCTCCTCCAAAACACTGCCCAAAGAAAGAAATGAAACCAGTTCAGCACTTAGCCCAAGAATACCCAGGTCTGAAGCAAAACTACTTCACATAGCCTGTGGGGAAGGGGAGAAAGTACTGTGCTAGTTGTCATTTCAAGTAGCTGAAGCAAGGTCCCATTCACAGCATCTCAGAATCACTGAGGCTGGCAGGGACCTCTGGAGGTCACCTAGTTCAGCCCTGCTTGCTCAGAGCAGCTGTCAAACACAATCAGGAACTATGTCCTATTCACATTAAAGACAAAACTGCCCGCTTCCCCCAGCATCTCCTGATCACTGGCAGAGATTTTGGAAATGCAATGGGATTCATACAGACACCTCCAAAAAAAGACCAGAAGGGCTAGGAACCCTCAAACCTCCTCTGTTCACTGGGTGGTAGGGGGGAAAGAAGGGGAGGGAGATGACACAAAAAACCAAAAAGGTATAAAACAACCTGGACTCACTTCTACCAAGCCACTCCAAAAGGCATGCATCTGTATCTTTGCCAGACTTAACCTCCAACCTTTACCTCATGACACTTGCCACTCTCACTTTTGTTCTAAGCATTCCGGTTGTTGACATTTTTATCAGACCCTGAATTTCAAAGCAGCGTGGCTACAACATGAAGGTAGTGTGTAAGTGATATAACACATACGCAGTAAATCTCAAGCTATACCACATACTCTAAAGAAGTTTCCTGATCCATGCTGTGTTTGGGTAAGAATTCTTGATATATATAAAAAAAGGAGGGGAAGGGAACACATCAAACTCACAACCCTCTTCTAGTATCCAACAATCAAATGAAGCATCTGTTTAAAATTTTATAATTGTTCCTCAGTCTTCCAAAAGAAAATACAAATAGATGTCATTAGTTCGGCTCATTGATTTTTCTGCCTGTTTGAACCAATTGAGAAGCAATATTGATTAGGACTGATCCTCTCCTAAGGGCATCTGATAAAGAAAGGAATACAAAAATACCACTGAGGCTAGCAAAAAAGCTTTGTATTATCAGCACCAAGCTTCTCCTAAGTGCCTGAGGTCCCTGCACAGAGGCAGATCGCTTACATACATAGTTTGCAGCATTCTCCACAGAGAATGTTCATGCTTACTCCGAACCTCATCTGCCAAGCACAGATCCAATTACTAAAGAATAATCAATGACTGGTTATTCTCCTGAACACTGCCAAGTCCTGTTTGCATTACCATTATAAATAAAAAGGCATAACCCTTAAAATATGCCTCTTAGGATTCTATAAAGCATATTTTCAGCCTCGAGATAAACAAGAATTTATTTAAAGCAGTATTTTCTCTAAAGAATGTGTGTTCAATAACCAATCTTAAAACAAAAAAAAAAAAAAGGCTTTTATTACCATCACTGAAGAACACAACAAGCCTGATTCCAAAGAGAAGAGAGAAAGAGGTAAATATGACTGCTTTACTTCTCAAATTTATCCCTTTCAGCAAAACCAAAAACCAGTTTTGACAGCCTCAGGGGAAATGGCACAACCAAATCCAAAACATAAAGGCTTTTACAAGGGCCGCTATCTAGACAAATGCTTTATAGGAGTCCTTTTCCTAAGAAGTATTCTCATAAAAATAAAATGCAGGGAGTCATCTGTTCAAACATTGCAAGGGTGAGGCGCGGGGAAAAAGAATCACATCTACATATGGGGTGTGTGTATTTATACACCTTTGTTGCAGAAAACAAGTGACATTGTATTGCAGCTGCACTTAACATGCATGCAAACTTAGCTTCCATTCAAACTAACAAGCTAATCAACCATATGCTTATATCAAAATGGTGTGTATGCCTGAGATAAAAAAGGCTCCTTCTCGACTTATTTTAGGATGTTTTTTAAATTGATTCTTTCAAAAAATTAGAGCATAAAAGTAAAAAAAAAAATAAATAAAGTGTTTGACTACTTTGAATGTTTTCTTTTCCCCAGCCCAACTCGATGAATCTTTAGAATCCCAAAGATACTACTTGATGCCAAAATACTGCTCTGCCTTGAGTGAACTTCTAGGACACCAGCCAGCAGGATTTTAATATGTTGGTAAACACTTCTTTGATTTTTTTTTTCCTTACTTTGACATAAAAGAAGAAATATGAACATGTAAAGGCCTGCAGATGTCCTTATGTAATATTCCTTGCAGCTCTCCAGCATTGAAGCTGTATGTGGATAGGAAAACTAAGTTACCCTGCAAAATACACAAACATTTTTTAACTAACACACTCATACACTTAACTACCATATATAAGCTTTTACCTTTTCAAAAAAATGTACTTGTTATGGGCAGTTAGCCATGTGCTTCTTGGTCTAAATCTCATTCAATGTTCATAGCCAACCTATGCAATATTTTCACCCAAATACAACCATGTGCCTTTACATTATTCATTATTTTCTATCAAAAGAATAATATGGTTGAGAATAAAAGCCTGCCCATTATATGCAACTGATTATGACAGGCCCATTGTGCTGGCATAATAAGGCAGGCTGCTTTGGCAGTGAAATGAGGGCTGCACCTTAGCGACTGCAAACTTAGACCTTGTCCCTCCCCTCCAATAAATTACTCAGATTTTATTTTTCCTAGGCTTTTTGCAATAGCTTTCTTTTCAGAGAGCTTGTGCTCTGAGGCCGAGCAGCCAGGCTGTCCCTATTTCCCAAAGCAGGAAAACTGTCCAAAGTTTAAAAAAAAGTACTGAAGTGTCTAGTTAAAAACTGGGAGCTTAGTTCCATTATTTTGAAAAAGGCACAGTAACACAACACTTCAATCAAATCCCTCCATTATTCCATCCCATAGTCGTAGACTAACTCACTTAGCATTTCTCTATTTCTCAGAATGTTATAGAGCAGACAGTAAGTGCATTCCTTGCCTTACTGTAAACTTGAGCCGCTGCACTGAGTAGAGCAAGTTTCACATACATGTCCTTTTATTCAAGTGAGCCATTTGGATGACATAAAGCATGTATATAATGTGTCTTTATTTCACATCTTGCCTTACAGATAAACCTGACAATTTGCATGAGCTAGATTAACGTAACAATCTAGCTCATGTCATGTAACATTATTAAAGAATGTAACAAAACTGAGAAGTCAAACTCTGCTAAACTTGCAAAATCCCTCAAATTGTGTGCGGTTACAGCCATTCCACAGGAAAACCTAGCACAAAAATAAAACATTAACAAGTAATTGCTCTGTGAGACACTTAAAGTATAGAGGTTTGAGCTGAAAAAAAGACCATTCACCTAGGCTCCACATCATGCAGTTTAAGCCAAAAATATAACTAAAATACAAAGTGTTGAATTTCACTTTACTCAAGTCTCCAACCTTTGGAAACTGGAGTGAATATGCACTCCAAAATAGGAGCCGAATTTGGAAAAACACTGACATATGATGTAAATTCATTTTAAATTTAAATTCTAGAGATATGTTTGCAATTACCAGCATGTTGTTAAAGAATCTCATCCTGAGAATATCATCAAATAGTAATGTGAAATACAGTGTTACCATTTTGAGAACAAAGGGACCCTGAATGAGTAATCAATAGCAACTGGCAGAAAATGAGGCATTAATTATGATCCTCTCTAGTGTTTTGTCTCAAACAAGGTTTCATTAAATATATTGTGCTAACCTGTACATCTTCGAGCCATTACCAATAGAACTGATCAGACACATTTTTGGTCTGTTTCAGGAAGAGGAAAATATCAGAATTAAAAAACAACAACATCTAAAGTGTTATATGATAACTTGAGCATTTTTTCTTGATCAATTTAAAGGAAATCAGCAGTTGCTAATAAAACATCTCAGGAGAGGATCCTCTAACAACATGCTGATAATTGCAAACATATTCCTCATCTAAAAAAAAAATACTCAGATCTTATAATCTCAATGTAGTCTCTTGAAAATTTAATTATCATCTCCTATACCTAAAGTATCATGCAGGTTTGAGAAGATAATGACAGTCATCCATCAACTGCATCCTGCCAGTGTAATCAGGCTAATCTAGCTCACTGGAATAAAAACCTGCTACCTAGGGTACTAAATACTGAAGTGATGCAACATCATAAACAAAATAACAGACATTTAGTTTTACTGTCTTCCCAATTAATGATAACACTCAAAAATATCAAGGTATCAATATATTCTCTTTTTACACCAAAGCTTTTCCGGATCACCATGAGGCACTAATTTAATGTGTTTACCTAAGCAGAATCTGGTACTAGGCAAAATTCTGCTTATGTGTAAATATACTGAAACTAAGCACAGGGACGGAGGACAGATAGAAGAAGCTTATTCAGAATTCCATAAGATTTTTTTTGAGCAGTGAGTGGAGTAAAGACTAAACATGAAAGCAAGGAAACACTTTGTATTCCTTCTGTACCTAGATGGCTTTAAAGCACCCGATTAATACAGATATTTGAATGAGGCCCTTCCTTCTCTTTTGCAGTAGTGGCCTCCCTGCTCTGATACCGCATATTGGCAGGAGTACAAATTCTATTTTACGCTTCTCAAAGCGGCACCCTGCTGATGTTGGTGTCCAATCCCCGAGGTTATGCTGGCTCAGCTTGTCTTCGCTCATCCCCCCGGGCAAGGTATTTTTGCGCTGCTGACTGAATTCTAGGAAGGCATTACTAAGCATTGTGATTACAGGTCAGGCTCCCCTCCCTTTGCCTTTGAATCTTTTTGCTGCATTATGAAAACAGTAATTTGAACAGCTTCCTCACTGTGATTATACAAAAGCAGAAGGTTTGTGGAGAACTGCAAAATGTCAGAAGAAAAGCAGCTGAGGGGTTATTCATCTACTTTTTAATTTTTCTGTACCAGCCTTCCTGCTTTTCTTTCTGATTACCAGATATGAGCATGAGAAGTCAACATTATAACAGAATTTTTTTTCTTATTTACAGAAGTCAGACGATAAACGATATTATAAAGCCCAAACTATCCTTACATCTGTTTCTCCCTCCGCATCTTCAGCAAAATGATTTCAAAAGATTTCAGACCATTAATAGAATGCTTCATGCACACAGTATAGAAGCTGTGCACCTCCTCTCCCACACAAGAGGAAAACCTCACTGGCTCTAAGCATGAAGTCAGAAAATGCACAACATAATGAGGGTTCAAAAACTAACATTAACATAGCAACCAGATAATTGTTAGGGCTTAACATGGAGGGCCCATATGTTTTCACACATTATCACATGAAAGCTATGCCCAAGTACTAGGGTACTAATAAATAGACAAGCCCAGTAAGTATCTATGGGTACAATCCCCTCTCCTTAAAAAATGTCACCCTTCTCTCCCTGCTCTTTAGAAATCTGTGCTATCAGCAGCACAATCCTCTTAAAAAAGCATGCCACAACACAACTGAAACCAATGCAAGTTAGACGATTAAGTTCCATGGAAAAGGAATCAAAATGGCAAATCTGTCTTGTGCTTCCTTCCAACCACTGACTACTCACTCAAGCTGCAGTCTCTCCTAGCCCATGCTAGACAGCAAATGGTAAGTAACAGGTTGCTTACAACACTTGTTTCCCCTTTCCCAATTCTGCTCAAGGCCTTGTAGTCATCTCAAGAGCAGCCATCTGTGCAGATGCAAAGTCTGGGAAGGTACTTTATCC
The DNA here is from genome assembly GCA_009867235.2 of Psittacus erithacus. Classification (NCBI taxonomy): domain Eukaryota; kingdom Metazoa; phylum Chordata; class Aves; order Psittaciformes; family Psittacidae; genus Psittacus; species Psittacus erithacus. The sequence continues at coordinate 9,676 of WYDI02028927.1, forward strand.
CCCTGTGAAGAATGGAAGGTAAATGGGAGCTCAACATACTACAGTAGTCATAGACAAAAAGAATAAATGTCAAGAAAATCCAAAGGGCAATCCAGCTCATTCAGACTGACAGGTTTGGCTGGGAGAACTGAGCTAATCTTTTCTCCATTCTGAAACAGTACCATAAATTTTTAATTGGGAAGCACCCAGCTCTGAGGCAGTAAGATTAGCTGGAGACAAACAGTAACTGGCTGAACAAATTGTATCTGCACTCCATGGTATAACATGCTTTTTCCTTCCTTATGCAGGAATATGCAAGATACTAGATATATATATATTGACTTTCAGGATATTCATTACCTTAAACACAATCAAATATTAAAAGAAGGCAAGAAAATTTGCCAACCCTATATAGTGTGAGAAAGTGAAGGGCAAAGACAAGTAACAGTTTGTCTGCTTAAGACATTCGAAATAATCCCTTGCAGAACTGCTCCCTTTTATAAATAGCATCCCTCCCCCAAGTATAACTAATTCCTAACACCTGCTACCCACTCCATTCCGGGGGGATGTCTTCCCTGATTAACTTCAGGTGGTCACCTCCAGCTCTGAAAGAAGACATCTCGCCTGTGCCCAGTCCAGTTTTACTTTCTAGAAAGGTTCTGCAGGCTCCTTATTTGCTGAGAGACAGGAGATTATTCTCCCAGTAGCACAATAAGTAATTCACTTCTAATAAATCATAATAAAGAGAAAGTTAATATTGCTTGATTTTACTTGAGGAGTAAAATGAAGGAAAATAAAGTCAAGTGTGGACATTCTATCTGCCCCTAAACTATATATCCCTCTCCCTATTCCAGCCTTTTAAGATGGTATCAGCTGGCAGAATCCAGAGTCACTGCTTCAGTTAACATTGTGTCACAGCCTTTCCTTCGGAAGACACATTTCTTAGAGATTGATAGCTCAGCTGTAAAAATCTGCTTTGGGGAGACACCTGATATCAAAGATGTCAAAGAAGAGGAGATTAAACAGAAAATTTACAAAGTAAAATCAGTTTGTCAGCTTTAAAGTTATACAGGTATTAAAACCCACACACATGTACAAGCCTTACTTTTTTTTTTTTTCTGTTTCCATAACTCAGTATTGCCTGAATGTTCTCCATACTGTTTCTAAAACTGTGAGGAAGGAAGAAAAGCAACTGGTGTCACTGACTGTAGCATTTTCTAAGGCCCCACAGGTAACAAATGTCCAGAATATCATGTATTTTTCTGCCTCACTGGAAAGACCCATATAAAGCATCATTTAATTCTTCTTTTAACTACAAAACTGTTGCCATCAATGGCACCTATGCTTTTTTATAATTAGCACATTTAAAGCGTGCAGAGCTTTTCCTTACTATGGAGAACATGTGTGGGGTGTTGCAGATGCTTATTTTATTGGTAGTAGGGTTTTTTGTTTGGTTTGGGTTTGTTCAGTTTGTTTTGGTAGTTGGTTGGTTGGGTTTTATCCTCAACTCTAGAATCCCTTTTGCCACAATATTACTTCCTCTACTGTCTGCCACCTAGGTATGGTCTAAATTTGCCTCTTTCCATCCAATTATTCCTGATACAAGCCATTTACATTTTTCTATCAGTTTAAACTCCTCCATTAATTGCCCCCCTCTTAAAAATCTTTTCAGTAACACTGCAGTATTATCGGAGCAGATGGCACATCCCCAACACAGAATAACTGTCTATTTATTTCTCTCAAGGAAGCCAAGCAGGGATTGTCTTAGAGACAAGTAATAAAAGTTTCAGGATATGAACCGAATTCCTACAGGAAGAAATGAAGACTGCAGAACTCCAAATGTGTGCAAGAGGGCTGGCATATGCAGACTTCAGTATACATCAGGTTACCCAAGAAGAAACTACTGGCCCTACAAGAAACACCTAATGTATCTGTTCCTCACAGCTGTCCGCTACTTCTTTCGTCTTTCAGCAACACATCTAGTGCTCACTATTCTTTGACATATAATGCTACGCCAAAGCATGTTAATAGTGGTCTAGTACAATGGCCCTTGCATTAAAGTAACGAATTGTTAAGAACTCAGCAAAGCATCCTAGGGGCAACTGCAGAGACATGCCACGCCACCATGCTGCTTTTGGGGTGCCATACCTGCAGATCAAGAAAGACTTGTTTGGAAGCTTTAAAGAATAACCATGTTTTAAAATGCCATGTGCTACAAATACCTGTTTTCTTTTCTGACTTGCCCAATTTAGGTAACATCTCAGCTGTCAGACATCACTAAAACACTACTCTATTCACAATCACTCATTTCTCTTACTCTTGCCACTTCTGAGTTTTTTGCTCTCACAAAACACGTGTTTCAGATTACATTTTTCATACTGTTCTTTGCTCTTCTATTTTTGTCAGTAAATCTCATTTCTGTTTCCCACGTATCTTTTTATACACTCTTACCTCCTAACATTCACATTTTTGTCTGCATGCTTATTCCTCCAGCTGTTTAATGTCACCTCGTGCTTTTCTAAGAAAATTAAACCAGTTCTCTTCCCCATAATACTGTGCACACACCTTACAACTATATGGTTTATGAATGTTTTAAAAATACATTAAAGATGGTGCTATTTTATTAATTTTTTTGTCTACGCAGCAAGCTGTCTCTACATCCTCGCATGGATGCTTTTTTCACTCTTGCTTGCATTATTCCTCACCAGCTCACCAGTACACAAAAAAGCTGCAAAAAAAAAGAAAAAAAAAAATCAAGCTTTTACGTTCTCTCTAGACAACTCAAATTTCTGGAGTTCTGCTCTTATCACACTTCCCTAACCTGTGAGGTAGCTGTTATAGAGAATGCACTCAGAGATACCATTTTCCCCATCAATGCAGGATTGTTCTTTAGATTTGCGTTCTCCTCAAACTGTTTTAAAGTCTTTTTAAATTTGAAAGAGGCGAATAACTGACTATGCAAAGGCAAAGCAACATATACTTGCAAACATTTCTTTTGCCAAAGTGATCATCTGTTAAATTGCCCAAGAAATTGGTGCTAAAGGCATTTTTGGCGTTTATTTCAGAGTTCCTATAGTGTGTTTGCTAAAGAGCGACTTAAAACTCTTTTGCACAAAAATAAAACACGCTTTTTAGTCTGCAGAGGATGCAACAGCTAATAGATATGGGTTTTCATGCTTGCAAATTTATTCTTTAATAGATTGCTAAATTTGCAAACAAGAAGATGCAAACCTTTCAAATTCCACATAAAACTGTGAAGAAAGTTGTTCTTTAGACAATAAACAAAGGTCACAAATTTTTGCTCAAAAGCCAGCAGTATGAGTTCCAGTTGCTTAATAACTATACACTATTAAATTCTGTAATATATTTCAGCACAAGTCAGGCATATACAAATCTAGCTTTCTCTGACTGACCTCCAGATGAGAATGTTTCTATGCTGAATCACAGCAAAGGTGGAAGACTGACGAGTTTGTTCCAACATACTTAAACAATCAGTGCGAAGTCAGCTAATTTCTTCTCCAAGGTACCTACCTAAGTTACAGCATACATTGAAAGTAATGAAACACAAAACATGCTCTGAAGATGTACAAATGCCACATTTGTCTTAATACTCCAGTGAAGCATACTTTTTCTTCCTGATAAAGAAGAAACTGGTAAATCCTGAAAAGTTGTTTGAAATTATATCTCAATATGATTACTTGAAGTATATTCCCATAAGAGCACTAAGTATGGTGCTAATGTGCATAAAATGTTACTGTCATACTGCACAGTATAGGCTCATTTAATAATGCCTGATGTGCCTTGCATCATGTTGCAGTGATGCAATAATCTGCTACTAAATGAGTCACCTCACATTAGCTTCTCAGCAATAGTAGAGTTGATGGCTATTGAAGGGAAAATAGCAGAGCAGTATTTATTGGAAACATTGATGGGTCAGCTCTATTGGATTCTTCTTCTTAATCTAAAACTAAAGATTCTGAAGCAGCTTTATTAACCAATATGCACAAAACTTCTAGAGTAACAGTAGCAGCAATGAGTTAAAAATCCAAGTGCCACTACTAAAAACATATACAGTATACACAGTAGCCTATCAATTCTTCATACACACTATTTAGTACTGTGTATTTCATACTGCACGAAATATATAGTAGCATATGTACAGATCATGTACTATACAGTAGTATATTCTGTACAATTTTATATGCAATTTTACATAGACTAAATGAGGTCTAGTTAGTAAATATAATCCATAGCTCCTTCCAGCATTCATCTAAAGATCAATTAAGCTTTTTTTCTAAGTGTGTTTTATAACATTTAAGCATCCCATCATCATACAGTATACAGATTCAAAAGAAAAATAAAGTAAATTACTATTTGTTTCTTTATAGAAAGGTTACACTTTAAACAAAACCTGGTTAATGCCTTTTTAGTTCTTGCTTAACATCCACTACATTAAGTACTTGATTTTTATCTCCTTTCTTGCACACAGGATAGTATGTGCACTTGGAATTATTATATGAAGGGAGGGTAAATGTGTTATCTCAACATGTCAAAAAATCCATAACGTCTATTTTTCATGCATGAGTGTTTAGAATTAAAATGGAACATTAAGGGGACAGTCACAAATAATTTACTATTTTCAGCCTAGTGATGCTAGTGGGGAGAGACAGACTTTGCCAGGCAGATGAGAACAGGCACTGTTATGCCAAAGAACCATCTCCCCCTCTCTCTGCCAATTAGCCAGGGCACTTACAGGCTCATGGGGATAAAGTTAGCTCCTGTGACGACCCACAGAAACAATTAGAAGAATTAGTCTAACAGCTACACATGTACTGCACATTTATCTCAATTTCACTTTGAAAATAGTGCAGATTCCTGGCTTTCTTCAAGCTCAGACCTGTCAAAGCAATGTTCAGTGACAGCTGGGTGCCCTTTTGATGATATTGGAAATGGGAGTCATGCATTCAGTTTCTGAAACCTCATCACACATCCACACCAGGTTATTAATACCATTTACACCAGTGACATATGGAAAGAACTTCGGTAAGAGAACAGGTTAGAAAGTACTCGCAGAAGTTAGGTATTTTCAATTCAGCTGTACCCTATAAGATACTCAAAAGACTGGCTCTTGCCACTGCTGCAATTTCAGAAACCTTGGCCACTGTCTTTGAAAACTCATGGTTCTGAGAGAGGGCAGAGACTAAAAAAGAATGGGATTGGTTGGTTTGTTTCACAGGTAGGAACAAACACAGTGGCTTGCAAATCCTCAACAATTAATATTTCATTTTTTGGAAGAATATACTGGGGGGGAAAAAAAAAAAGACTGAAAATGCCAGAAGATAACAAAGAAGTTAAATAGATTCAGCTGGAGTAAACTCTCTAAAACCTATTCACTTCCTTCTCAGACAGCATAATAGGTGTTTTAATAAGGCTTTTACTACTTTCACATTTCACAAGTGAACTAAGGAACCAAGGACAACTAAAACTACTGCTGAATACAGAGAATAGCTATTTAAAAACCAGCAGCTAAGAGCTCATGATTAACACTGGGTGAATGTATTAACTGAGAATTTGCAGGCGTCTGTTTTGGGCATCATTCCACCTCTTAATTAGTGACTTGGATGAAAAACGAAGACCACATTTACTAAATTCACAAAGCAACGCAGAAGGATCTACAAATGCAGTGCAAGCCTGGAATTCAAAGATGCATTGACAAATTTAGAGAAGGTAGATGCAATATGTTAGAAAGTAAATACATTTTTGCATATGGAACCTGTAAACTGAAAAATACAGGCTGAGGAATGACAAGCTGGCCAGCATTACCATAAGAAGGCATTTGAAAATTTTAGACCATGACCAATCAGACATCTATCAAAGAGTGGATTTTTTTTTTTTAATGAAAAAGGACAAATACCATATGGCAGAAAAAACAGTATTGTCAGAAAGATCCAGGAAATTTCTTCTTGCCATAATGGTAAGGCCTTAGATGATGTATTTTACCTAGTTTGAAACACTGGAATTTCTCTAGGGTTGTGAACCTACTGGAGAACATCTAGAGCAAACCTTAAGTTTTTCTACCAATACTTCAGTCCGACATAGACCCTGATACGTACCTGCTACTAAATATATACCTCATTATACACACCAGTGTAAAAATTAACTCTATTTAAGTCTTATCTTTTCTAAAGACTGCATATCATCTTTATCATCTAGGGGATTTCCAGCTTCTACAGACTTAAAAGAGCACAGATTCTTCTCTACATCCACTGCCTGCAAGACAAGAGTTAGATGCCTTAATCACAATGATATTTAGATAAGGCATCAGGGAAACTTCTCAGGAGTTAAGTATGTTTAAGGAAAACAAAACCCAGTGTAGCTATGCAGTCTCCTTCATCTCTAGAGGTTTTTAAAAACTGACTATATGAGCATTCATGAGGGACAATGCAGCTGATTCTTCATCTGGATTGTCAAAATGACCTCTCAGGATTGCTTTCTACCTTCTTCTCTAAGATAGCTTTCAAACATTGTAGCTACACTGAGCTGTATTTCAGGCACTGCTATGGATTTATGAAAAATACATTAAAAAAAACCCCCAAAATTCAGAAACACCACCACATTTCAAGTTAGCAAATGATTTCAAGCTCTGTCAGGTTTAACTGATACTGCCAAATTAAGGAACAAACTGTAACTTATCACATAAATTTAAACTGTATTAAAATTAAATTGCAAGTTAATTCTATGATCATTTTCTATTACCCTGGGGTATAAAAAACAAAACAGATTTACCTAAATAACATTTTTCCCATATGCTGACAATGTATAAGAAACTGTGGGTGAGGAATAAGCAGTAAGCATATCAAAGGAATAAACAGAATTAGAAGCGATGTTAATAGAAACACATATGTATAAGATTTTGGTTTTTAAAGAGCTACATGTAAAAGATCAATATTAAATGGTACTAGATAGAAACAATTAGAAGTTATAAAAGCATCCTCCTCAGTGAGAAGCCAAACAACAGAAATTACACTCATTACTGCAAAGCGAAACAGAATTTTATGCGAAGCTAACAAAACCTCATTTTCCAATACAGAACATTAACTTAATGAAACAGAAATGTAGAAATTAATTTGCTTCCAAACTAATGTCAAGTTTAAGTTATGATATTTAAATATACTACACACAGAGCTATTTGAAGAATAATAATACTAACATTAATACATTGTTTTACTGCCTAGACTGGCAATAATGTGAAGCCTGTAACTTCAACTTAAAGAGGTATCCTGCTTTCTGTGAGAATGTTACCAAAAGCTCACCAATACAGTAACAAATGGCTCTTTGTTCCTCACATCTGTGTTGCAGAGAAGTAGTAAAGGCTGTGAGAATGATCCTTTTTTAATAGGGAAAGCAATGCTAGGCCTGCATTGCCACATGGGGCTGCCCATTCACACTTCCAAAACTACCAGTGAAAAGGTTCAAAACCAAGATGTCAAACTCGTATGCTAAGTTTCATCCTCAAGAAGAAAGATGTTCCTGAAAATACCAGTTCAAACCAAACAGTCTACTTAGAGTAAAATTAAAAGAGATCCCTGTTTGAGAAAACACACACAACAAATTAATTATCATTAAAAATATAGTATTACTTATTTAAATCTTTGTCCACAAATACAGAATGTAATCAAACGTTCATTAAGTATTCAAACTTCCTGTACATTTGAACAGACTTTTAAACAATGATCAGAGTACTGTTAGTGCGGCTCATTAAAAATAACATGGAAGAAATCTTCACTCTAAAATGAAAATTTAAAGACATAAAAAGAAAGTTTCTTTAATTAAAAAACACATCATCTAAATCACAAAATTAAACAATATTACACTGGATAACCCAACTGCTAAAAACTGAAAGCCTATTAACATTGCCTTCTTTAAAAAATGTCCATGATCTCCACAGGAATAACAGTTAACTTATGAACTATACTGGGCAATTACTGGAATTTTTTGACAAACTAAATGCGAAAAGTATCACGAGTATCACAGTCTAATTGTGATGCGCATTCAATACTAGCCTGCAATTCTGTCTGCAGACTTGGAGAGAGGAACAAATAACTGCAAAGGGTAAGAAAATTAATTTCATAAGGATCTATAGGAGAGATGTGATACACCTGGAGTACATTGCTCAATATGTTCAGACCAGAACAATCTCCCTTTTACTAAAACCATTGGAATTCATGCTCATGAGCTACAGAACCAGTTCCACTCATACACAGCAAAAGCGTCTCCTCTAAGCAGATGCATTTAAGTACAAGGCAATTCAACCACACAGAGGCCAGAAACTTTATTCTGCAGGTTGTGGAATACATTCTTGTTTATTATGTTTGGTAGCCTGACACGTTCAAGTGGCTTAGACTAAATTCTAGTTCAGGTTATTCCATTTGCTTTCAGTCATCACTATACTTACCTGACAGCCTGGTAACCCTGTATCTCTTCCATACAATGGAAATGGACCTCTGTCGGAGGTTTTTCCTGTAAAAGACAGGCATTTGATTAGGTTCTTTTAAAAATCTGCTAGATAGCTGCATCACTTGTCCTTACATAGGCAACCCAGAAAATGTGTGAGCATCATAGTAAATTTACAAAAATTAACCTGCACTAATACAAGCAGGCTTTTATACATGTGTTCAACACACTCTAAGAGCACTACTATGACAGATGACATACTTACCTAATTCTATTTTGTATATAACTGATCAGTAAAAAGAACAACTGCCAGGTTTTGTTGTTATAGCATATCCCTATCAGTATGCTTAAATAAAAAGGGCAAAGGTCCAACTTCACTTTGTTAACAATAAGAAAAGACAGAGACACTTTTAGATATTTCTCCTTTCTACATGAAACTAATACATAGCTGGTATCATCTTAGGCGATGAATATACATCGCCAAATAAGCAGCAAAATAAAAACAACAAAATGACATGAAAAGTGAACAAAAATTTCAATTCAGGACAAGAAAACCCATACCAAACTTAAGCCACAGCTGAATCATTCAGCCATTTACCACTTACCCCTTAAATCCTTAAAAATCCTTTCATTTCATATACATTCCAGTCAGGTATAAAATTCAAGCAATAAAACTGGTCAAGACAGCAAAACAGACTGGACTCTTCTGTCATATGAGCAATATTTGCCTGTAGGTAGCATACACTAAATATAGTGCCTTGTACAGAGTGACTACCCTCTGATGTTGCAATCTGAGGTCACAAGACATTAGCAACATACTTGTCAAGTCCAGAAAAACTACTTCGTGATTTGTCACTTATGCCACCAAACCGGCATGTCTGTGTATTAAAACTCAGTGTGAAGTTCTCCAGTAAGGCTCAAAAGTTTGTCAACCAACATTTCTTTTTAAAAAGATCCTGAATAGAAGTCTCTTGAACAATGTCAAGAATCAGACAGTCATCAAGTATGTGTGTAATGGAAAGCACCAAATGCAGACACTTGCCTTGATTATGACACAGTCAGAACTAAGGAACACCTCGTAACACCAGTCAGTCTTATCCAGAGGTAAGCATTAATAAACTACAATACCGATTCATTTGAAAATGGATGTCATCTTACCCAACTAGGTATTGTCTTTTCTATACAATGCATGTTTCGTTCAGCCTCCAAGAAGAAAAAGTAGCCTTGCTTGCACATCCCCATTTCAGTGATAAATAGCTCCATGCTATTGCAAATGCACTTCTAGAACACGACTTTCTTTGCTTTTCTGATTTTCTCTCTTACTACCAAAAATCCCTAAATATCATTTTGTAAGAGGAAAAACTAAGGTAGGCTTATAGTTCATTTTAAATGTGCATCTTGTGTAAGCAGAGAGGAAGTTTCAATCTCTTGGAACAACATCTCTGCAAGGTTATCATCTTGATAACAGGCAGTCTGGTCAACAATAGTTTCCTTGAAAAATAGCAGCTCTGCTGCAACAAAGGGAGGAAAAACATTTTTCTGCTGAAGCAATTTGCCTCTAACAACTATCAGGCACTAAGCAAGTAAAATACCTAGTATGCAAAATTATATGAAGTAGGATGAATCACGTTGTTCACATCAAACCAGACTCAGCATTTTCTTCCCAGAAAATGAGAAACTCGTATCACATGATAAACAACTTTGACTGAAGTATGCAGTATTCCAGGCAGGCTTTGAAACAAATATTTGTACAAGAGTCAATTACAGATGCTAGAAAAATTATGATTTAAATTATGGTTTGCATAGCAAGCAAGAAATTGGTAGATAAGAATGCATAAAATCATGTTATTCAAATGTTATCGCTTTGAAAGCTTAGCAGGTTCCTACTACTAGGAAAAAAAGCTTACCAGAATAGCCCAATCTATATAAAATTTGGTTCTAAGAGATGATCAAGAAAAGTCAAGGGTGTCTGACACTGCCCTGCCTAAATATTTATCCAGAATTAGATCTGGAGCTAATTAATATTTAACCTGTGTTCAAATGGCTAAGCTTTCCAGCGAAGCATTTGGAAAGCAACCTAGGACCAAGTATAAGACAGTGACTTTAATAGACAGTCTCTCAAACACACTCCCACTGCAAGCACTTAGATATGACCCTCAAACCTGCAACAGTGTCACAATTTTAAAGGCGCACAATTTTAAGTAACAATAAAAACCAACAGGCACACATTACAGAAACACACGTTGAGCCCATGTTCAAGTCCTGTTCCTGCCTCTCCCTTATACAGTGGAACCAGACTATGTCGTCCCTTTTGCAGGACTAGAACACAGTGTTAGTGGCACAGTTTTCATATTCACAAAGCAGAAGGATAGGACAGAGAAGGTGAGCTATTCCAGGCACTGCCAGAGCACACCTGTTGCACTGTCCATGATAGAAGAGGAAGGACTCCATCAACAGCCCCTGGACCTTCACTTATACTACATCAAAAAGGTTTCCCAGCATCGTGCTGTCCGGCTGTACCACAGGATGGTTTCACTACCAACACAATCCAAAAGTGAAAGAGTATTGACTACAAATTGCCTGTTGTCATTTCAACACACTTCAGTTGCTCCTGCCTAGGCAGGATGATACTGACACTATTTAAAGCCTTGTAAGCGAACATCACAGGTAGTGTTTACTTATCAATAGAAAAATACTTAGCAACTACACCGCACAGTGAGCCAAGTACCTTAAAAGTGGGTAACATCGACTCTGAGAAGGCGACACTTCCTCATTGGTTTAACAAACAGGTAGAACCCATACATAATGTCTGCAAAAACCAAACTTACCAGGGTACCAGTGTTTATGACACTGAAAGTCAAAACAGACCTTGAAACATCTTGCAGGTTTACCCCGCAAGATTTGCTGTTGAGCATATTCTAACCTGTCCAACCACATCTTCTCCACCTCTTGTCTTAGTCAAGTGCTCACTACACAGATGGCAATAGTATCTTTATTATAGCTGGAAATTCAGAAACACTAATGATCAGCATTAAGGGGACATGAGGAAACTCACTACAGCATCTGACATTAAGTGAAGAAGGTTATGCAAAAACTCTACTAAATGACAAAATCCTCACTGAATTTTTTCCTTCACACAGGTTTGTGTAAACATGTCCTGGGTTCAGCAGTAGCAGTCATTGTTCTCCTTCTTAGTAGCTGGTGCAGTGCTGTGCTTTTGATTTTCGGCCTGGGAACAGCACCAATAACACCGATGTTTTTAGCTGCTGCTTAGAGTGTTGAGACTGACCAAGGACTTTCTGAACCTCATGCTCTGCCAGGGAGGAGGGGAAGCCAGAAGGAAGCAGAGACAGGACACCTGACCAAGACTAACCAAAGAGGTATTCCATACCACAGCACGTCATGCCCGCTATATAAACTGGGAGTTACCCAGAAGGGTTAGGTCACTGCTGGGTCGGGCTGTGTATCAGTCGGTGGTGAGTGGTTGTATTCTCTTCCCTTGTTTTTTCCCTTATCATTGTTATTATTGCTGGTAGAGGTAGTGGCTTGTGTTATACCTTAGTTTCTGGACTGTTCTTATCTCAACCTGTGGAAGTTGTATTCTTTGGATTCTCTTCCTCATCCCTCTGGGAGCTGAGGGAGGAAGGAAGGAAGGAAGGAAAGGGGAGGAGTGAGTGAGCGGGCTGCGCGGTTCTGATTTACAGCTTGGCTTAAACTATGGCAACATGACTGTAATGTAGTGTGCAGACATACCAGCTGGGAAGGTAAAGTAATGTCCAAAGGAAATTTATTTCCTCATCAGATTCTATTTTCACAAAATATTCATGAGAATTAAAGCAACTTTGGCCAGTTTTCCCAGCCCCAATGCTTCCCATCAGCCTTGAGCAGTACAGCTTCCTACCGTGAACCATGAGCTCTTGATCACCTTATTACGTACTTCCTAAATCACACATTTCAGAAAGAAGCTGTCATCTTAGGAGCAAAATCTAAGCCTTGCTTACACAGTGTCTCAATATCCCAGAGTTCTGTCTTTTAACCAGACGTGAACTAAAGCAATGGACATTTAAAAACTATTGAATTGGTTGCATGCGGAAATCTTACATCTGCATAGATCAGCTTACAAAGCATTTGAATCTCTTAACTTGAACTTGGCATGAATTTGTATTCATTTTTTTTTTAGTATGTTTCATGTGTTTTCATAAACAAAACCTCCACTGACCTAATCTCTTCCTAACAGGCTTAAAAGCCCAAGGACTATGAGTTAAGAGACACCTAACCAAGAAAATCCCACTAAGCATTCTTAACCACAAATATTTCCTGACTTCATAAACTTATGACCTGGACACATTCTGCACCAATTCAAACATTAATAGGCATTTAGTAAATAATTTTTTTCTCTTGCAATCACTTGTCTAAATATGATATGCTCATAACTTAATATAGCTTTCAAATACCACACAAGGAATTGTCTTCATAATAAATCTATCTTTGTAACAGCTGTGCAGACTAAATACTCTCAACACAGAATGAACTGAAACAGCAAGATGCAAACTGATAGTGAGCTGAAAACAGCTCTACATAAACTCAATTGAGGACTACTTCAGTGAATGTGCTATAAATGCCTGCCAGTAGTAACCCAGCCTTTTCCCACTGCTTCTAGATAATGCTTGGTTTATGAGAGGATGACAGAACATAACTGCAAAAAATCACTTCAATTCCCACAGAACTAACCCTTTACAGAATGAAGATATTTGTATGTATTGCTAAGAATTCATTTAGTTGCCAAGATGGAAAGCACCAAAATTTTTTAATGAATCCATGTTTATCGTCCAGTATAAATACCATAGTGACCACAGCTGGCAGCTGCTCTATTTGCCAGACATGAAGTATGTCTGCCCTACTTGTACAGATTATCATCTTTCAGCAGATCTTGAGGCCTGTTTTTACAGCTCCTAATCATCATTTCATCATTGAAAACACTGTTAACTGGCCAAAACAGATAGCATATCCAAAAGTCAAGTCTGTAACAAAACATTGTTGATATCTTTGAGGACTTTTTGTGGGGCTTTTGTTTTGTTTTGGGTTGAGGTTTTTTTAAGTTATTAAATTGCTGGTTTAAGTTATTAAATTTTTATACTGCTTTCTCCCCCTCCACATCCAGTAACAAAGAATCCAGCAACAAAGTATCTGGCTTTGTTAGTCACAGAATACATTCAAATGTATTTCTCATATGCAGATACAATATAATAAGAAACAAGTGTAAAAGCCATATTGACAGGTGCATATGGATGATTTAAGAACAACATTCAAAATAAACATTTCTCTAACACTCTCAGTATCACTTTCCAACGTACCACAAAATAGAAAGAAGCATGCAGGGTTTATACAGTAACATCCTTGCTGCCTCCAGTACAGACCCATTCTTCACTTTAATTACTGTTAAAAATTCTTATTCAGCAATTATGAATTATCATATGGCATGGTGAGAAAAAAGATCACACTTGATCAGAACACAAAACCAGCCCCGCTCCCAGGATCTGGTGTGCGGCTGCCTTCTCAGAGGCAAGACTAACACATGGAGCCATAAAAGTTTTACTACACATCTAGACATTTCCCACAGCACCGGAGGAACAATTTCTTCCTCTTCTACTGCTATACAGGCCTACTTATTAATAGAGGCTGTCAGTTTTAATATCTGTCTTATACCTACAATTTTATCTCTAACATTTTAAAGGTACTCAATACACGTACGTGTGTGTGTATTAGTGAATATATAGAAGAATATTACACGTTTTTTCTTACAATACTTGTGACCAGAACTCATGGAAATGAAACAAGAGATCAGAAGCAACACAATTTGAAGAAAGTGCTTAAAAGAAGTGACCTCCTATTCTCTTCATTACAATTTAAGTATTATTGGTCAATGTGTGCCAAGTACGCTGCTGGCTACACTGAGGATGTTTAACAAGCCAGTGCCAACAACTGCAGCTGCTGGACTTGCAGCACCCTCCTCCTGTTCATTCCAAGCCAAATTACTCACTCAGCTATGAACAATGAAGCACCAACATAGGAAAATGCCAAGTGCAAGTGAGATTAGTGATGAACTGCAGGATCTCTGCAGAGGTCAGTGATTAGCAGGTCCCCAACTGTAATCACTTTCCTAACCTAGGATTTTATCTCATCATTATGCTCCATCTTAGCTCAGCCTTCTGACTGCAAGCAGCTTCCCAATCAATAACCCTTGAAGTCTTGCAAACTCGTCCACAATGTCTTACCTTTTAATAAAGCAAACCTACAGAATATGAAGTGTCTGCAACTCATAATACAAATTTTGAACCTTAAGATGAATAATTCATACACAAAAATGTTACTGGAAAATTTTGCACTAAAGTAACAGAAGAAAAATTATGAACATATTTAACCAGGAATGCCATGCCCAAGTGATGACAACCAATGTAGTTTATACAGGTAATCACAGGAACACTGGCCTATGCGTTTTCGAAGTATGGATAAGAAAATGGTATGTACAGACTATGACAAGTGGAAAAAAGAACACATTATTTTAGATTTCTCCCCCATACTGTGACATCTTCTAAAACGAGTTTTCCCAGTCAGGAAAAGGAAAGGCTAAAGCAAAGCTTGGTTTTAAGACTACAGATTTGCCCCCCACTCTTTCTTTGTTCAAAATTTTGAAAGACCACAATCCTACAGAACAATTCTAATAATCTGTAAGAAGTAAAATACTACAAATTTGTATGACATTTATAGGATTTAACTGTCCAGTCTCAGGTCTGCCAGAAATCTCCTAGGATTCTCCATGCCATAAATTCTCATTTTTAAGATAGCACTATACTTCTGCTATCCAGTTGCTTATTTGCCTTCTTGCTTATTTGCCTTATTTTTTTCCTATCTAAAAGACCCAAAATGTGTAAATTCTGAAGCTGGAATTGCCTGGAATCAACTTCCCATTATAACTGCTGAAATTCAGGTACAATGCTTTAAAACAGCAAATACTAATTTATTAGTTTTGTTGACGTTTGGACAGGATCATCTGGAAAAGAAGATTGGTTGGTTTTTTTTTTCACTGTACTTTCCAAAGATTAGGAAAGTTCCCAAATTCTTTTATATTTGTGTGGGCACTTGCAGATGTCTTTCACTGTAAGAATTCTACTGATTGAACGGACCAGGTAACAAATCTCAAGAATACCATATTACAATGTTAAACTTGGAAGCCAAGGGATATCTTACCAAATATTTAATGCACTATTTTAAAAAGAAATCATGTCAGAGTGTGAAGTGGCATTAAAGAATCTGCTTCCCAAAGACATGCCTTTGACACTGTCATCCCATTGATTTGTAAGTACTTCTGAGAAAAGATGGTATATTTTGTCAGTTTGCAGAGCACTGCACAGATCTTGTGCTGTAAATAACAATTTATTAATGCTCTTACGTACTTACACAGGAGGTAAGGGTGGACTAAATTGCATATTCTATTTGGATTGACCCAATGAACTTATAATTTACACGCTCATATTGAGCCGAGAACATTTCTATTCCATCAGTGGTTGATCCATGAAGGTTCCTTCCTCAGTACTGTTCCTGTCCCTCCACTTACCAGGCTTACACTGTGCTAAATAACACATCAAATGTTTGCAAGGGTAAAACAGACTGAAGTCTCTGACAGGAAGATGCACATGAGTAACTGAAAGCAAGGGGAAAAGAGAAAGTACAAGCCTCTTAAATGAAGAAAGAACTTCCTTCTTCTACGCCCCCCCAGCCTATGTGGGCAAGTATCTGCAAACCAAATAATTCCTGAATAGCTGTTTAGTATATTTAGTTTCAATTCTCCACTGCTACATCTGCTCCAGGCTAACCTTACCATAAATAATGTTACCGCTCTATTAACATGTTAACATCTGCTATGCATAGACAGAACATCCAGCAGAAGAAACACACCAAAAATATACTAAAAATGAGGGAAGTCGGGTATGTACAATATCCAGAAAACAATAACCAAATCGAGAATGCATGTGAATGCACACACGTTTCAAACTAGTGACAAGAAGGCATTTTACCATATGCATTTACTCACCTATCCACCACATATATTTCTAGGGTGACCAAGTATCTTCACTTTGTCTATCAAAATGTGTCTTCCTTTGCCAGCTTGCCAATCTCATCCCAAACTAATGAAGCTGCTACTTACAACTAACTTGAAAAGCATTCCTTGCTCTCCTGGTGTGGAATTTGTCTCAGATCTAATGACAGAAGTTACTCAGCCTCTGTCAGTGACTTTGAACATCAAGCACATTATTAAGTCTAAAGGGAAGAGGATTTTTTAATTGGAAATTAATAGAGAATCTACACTTTACAACAAAATGCTACACCTGTTTCTGATTAAAAGATCATTTTGGAATACTACTTACTACAAATTGCTAAATTACTTCATATATATATAATGACATAAAAATTAAAAACCAGTTACTTCTGCACGTATCTACAGCTCCTCTCACCATCCAAGACCTATTAATTCACACTAAACTTGAAAAGCCAGCTCTGTCAACAAAGGTTTCCTCCTCACTCATTTTCTACATAAACATGGGTACAGACAAGGCAAGCACTTATAACCATCTTCCATAAGGCAGCTGGCAAACACATACAACAGTACTCTGTTGTATGGTTCTTACTTGGATGACTTGCATAACTTATTTAAGCTTTCCCCTTCACAGGCAATCCAGCCATCCCAATCACACAGAGATAGGTGTTTGTCAGGTATTCACAAACTGCAGTCTCCAGACTACCAGTAGCTGGTAGGCTGCAAAAAACCCAAAACAAACTAAACAAAACCCAATCAAAACAAAACAAAGAAAATCAAACCTTGAACACCCATTAGATACTAAAACAGGCTTCAAATGAAAACAAAATAACATGTTAAGTGTTTTCCCAGCATTACTGCTTCAAGAGAACAATTTCTGCAGGCACCACAGAGTAACCAAATTATCCATTAAAAAAGGAGCAAAAATCCTCACAGGACAGTGCCTTGAAAGCAGTCATCTCCTGTCTGGGGGCTGAAATCCGTAACTATTCACATGCTTTAACTTGCAAACACACTGAGCCAAAAAAAGGTGAAATGAAAGCCCCATAAAAAATAGTTAGACAGTTTAAACAAATACAAAGCTCCAAAAATGCTAAGAGATTAAAATAGGTGCTCTTATTTCAGTACAAAACTAGTAAGGGACTTTAGACTGTTCAGAAATTTGAAAGCAGTCCTACTAAGCCACAAAACATTGAAGATAACTGCACAAGAGAACATCACCGTGTTGCAGAAAGGCAAACCGGTATTGGAGCGACACAGAGAATGAAATTCTAACTACCTATTTAAAAAAAAAAAAAAAAAAAAAAGGCCCCCAAAAATCCCAACAGAAAAAACAAACACAAGAAAAAGCCAAAAAAAAAAAAAGAAGAAAAAAACCCAAACCCAAAAACACTCAAAAAAAATTAGACCTTTCTAAACTATCACCTGTCAGCAACCCCTGCCTCCATGTATTTATGAAAAAACTGATACCTTACTGGCAAGGCACCTAAAAGAAGAATGCTGGGTTTTGAAGTTTTTAAAACAAAACTGAAATAAAACCTCAAAGAAAACCCAACACAAAAAAACCCTGCCCAACAAACAACATTAAAACCCAAAACAAACAAGCCAACCAAAGAAAAGCAGCTGCAAAGGAAAACATGTGCCCACTGTTTGTTTTGGGAGGTGAGACAAGCGGCATTCTTGATAGAAAAAGAAAAAAAACAAGTCTTCATGACATATCACAACAGCCGTGGGAACAGAGTGAAGAAATGTTAACAATAACACGCCAGGTCCAGGCACAGCCAAGGTGAATGTAAGTCTTAGATTCAAAACCACCAAGGAACATGGTGTGCTGTTCAGTGAACTAAAGAACAAAACTTCATGTATCACTAAATACTACCCCTCTGCTTGGCTAGCCATGCTTTCTAGACACATCACCAGCTTGCTTTAAATGATCTAAAGTGGTAACGAAAGCACTTTTCCTCAGCATGCTAAGAACAAAAAGGATATTTATGGCAATATTGGTAATTATTTAGAAATGATAACATAAGAATGATGAAATATTTTCCATTTCGACGACAAGGAAGATGTAAAAGCAACTGCTAACATTCTGCACTTTGGCATCTGCAAGTCTAGATAACCTGACTCCAATAGGACTAATTTTTTTTTTTAAATATATAAAAACCAAGGAGTTCTCTCAAATATTGGTGCTGGCTTACATTTAGAAGAATAATTTAAAGGCATAATCAATTACTCTTCCAAAATAATATGCATTAAGGTAGTTAAAGCCAGGCACCGGACAAAGTTTTAAAATGCAACTGTGAACAGAAGAACATTGCTAACATTTTTCAGTGACTCAGACTCTGTCCCTAGATTTACACACACACTCCCAACTCCATCCCATCAACATGACAATCAAAATGTGCTACTTGGTAGATTGAAACAACTGAAGACAGGTCACTGATCTGGAGCACTCAGAACTGCATGCAAGGAAGCAAGCTGCCTTTTTATTCAGCCATGTGCAAAAAGATGCCTGCAGGATTGAGACAAGGCCCTACAGCCTCCTGCTTTTTAACTGGATTTATCGGGGAGAAGGGTGGTGGCTATGGAAACTTTTTGTGATCCACCATTATCCTGACCTTTTCTGTTGGCCAGCCTAAGCAGCTCTCCAAGAGGCACACAGGCCCTCACAAATCCTCCCCAAGCATTGAATGGGAAAGCCCAAAATGTCTAGCTTGGGGCTAGGAACATGTGGTTACCATAACTCAAAGAGCTGCAAAGTGAAAATCTTCCTTCTAAGCCTAAATGGTACTAAAGAATGCAAGTAAAAACTGTGCGGGTTTTTTATCTTTTCATCTATTTTACCTGCTTGTATTTCAATTCCTGTGCTACCAAATGGGAGGTGTAGAGCTTGCACATTATTATAGAAGCCTTCTATACACAAACCAGAATTAATTTCAAGGACACTGTCCCATCCTGCATCTAGCCCTTATCTCTGCTGTAAGCTCTCAACTACACATTACTTCTTGATATTAAACAGTCATAAACACTTATAAAAAGGCTTTTCTAGATCCTGCTCTGTCCTGAGTTACTCATTTAAGTCTCAGCATCTCAAGCACCTATTTTACTTCTCATGCAGTTGCTTTTCAACCTAAATTTATGTTTTTATCAATCTCCCTTCATCTATAATTTTGTCATTAACAACTATACCATGTATATGGAACCTGTCCTGCCTAAAGTCTTCATCAGTAGCCTGGAGGAGAAGACAGTGCATCGTAAAAGAGTTAGAAAAGACCCCAAATCTGGGGGACGCAGTTAGCATGCCTGAAGACAGGACCACCATTCAAGGGAACACAGATTATCTAGAGAACTGAACCAACAGGAACCTCATAAAATTCAACCATAACAAATGTATAAAGCCCGGCACCTAGAATAGACTAACTGCTTGCAACAGTGCAGGCTGGAGACCATGTCTTCTGAGGACCGGTAGTCTTGAAAAGCACATGGGACAGCAAGTGGAGGGGAGTGATTATCCACCTCCACACAGCACTTGTTACACCATATATAAAAGAGCACAACTGATTTTGGATCCCTCAATCAAAAAATTTAAAACTAAGAAACAGAACGAAGCTAGAGAGCAAAATGATCAACAGGAACATTCCCACAGCCTTCACTGGACGCTGAAGGAAGCCTCACGATGATGCATCCCTTCCTTTAAATGGTATCACATCTATTCCAGAATCCCAAATTCTAAAACCCTGCAACTCACTATTCTCCCTCCAACTTCCTATCACTCAGATCAAATTACTTCTGCTCCTCCAATTTCTTTTCTCAGCTTCCTTTTTATTCCACAGCAGGAAATGACTTTATGCATCTATTTCTGTACTGGTTTCTCTTTACCTCTTACACTAAGACCTCATACTTATTTTTCCCCCAACATAAAAATTTAAGCAAAACAAAAAATGTAAGCTTTCCTATTCAGCTGAATTAACTCCCTTAATTATTCTTTACATACTAGCTCTGCAAAAATGCTCATGCATCTAAAAACCCCTACACACTATTTATTCTATACCATCTTCCCTCCTCTGCCCCTGAGAGCACTCTCTTGCATACCTGTTCTCTGCAGTGAGTTTACAATTTTCATTGTGCTGCATGAAACAGTAAATGATTCTGAATTATGACAAAAACTATTCTGCTTTGAGCAAACCATTTGAGGAAAGACAATAAAAAGGATTAAAACTGCTATTGAAATGTCTGGACCTCTCCATTTTTTGATTTAAAACTGCAGAGTAAAACATCACATCGTTGTAGGAGTTCCAGGCTACAGTTGTATTTTAACACCCTCACTACTTCTATGTTAATTTAATTCACATGTATATTCTGATAAAAAAACAAAGTAGTACTGAGGTGATTTAAATTGTTGCACTTTTACTTTTAGGGTTATTTTCACAGAGTCTATTTTAAGAACTCCTTTGGAAGCAATTGATGTTTTATGCAGTGAACTGCTATTTTCCCAGATGAATAGAATATCCATTCTTTGGCTCACAGTTTCCATGACACTAAAAACAAAACATTCATCGGCACCGACTCAATGTTTGATGGTAAATGCAGCTGCAGCTCACAACAGCTCACAGTGTACCTCAGCCTGCCTCAGCTGAACACAGGCACTGTATTTTCCCAACGCAATTTCATTGTTTTACAGACAAGCCCTTTCTTGCCAAACTCAAACATTTCAAACCCTGCTGGTATTCCATCTTGAAATGAAAAGTAATTCAGTTCTGTGAGTAATGACACTAATGCAAAGTCTTCCAAATTACTGAACAAAAAGTACATAACCAGACACAAGGCTTTGGTAACAGCAGCACTTGCCCCACAGTTATGAAGAAATTTTTAGCCCAAGAATTTCAAACTTTGCTCTCCGTTATAATTCCAACTCACAAGAAGAATATTACAGGGACCATTTAAAACTCATAGAGAAAATCACATTGGCAATTCAGAGACAAGGAACAGCACTCAGCTTTCAGTGCTGCTTCTCTCCCCAAAAGAAGCATTAAAGCACACACCTCCCTTTAGAACAAAAGATATTATGAGACACAGGCTCCTGCTTTAGGGGAAGACAGAAAACTCCTATTAGCTAATAATTTAATCCTGCCCCATATTAGCTAGCTTTTCATCCATTTGAGATGCAGTTTAAGTATAAGGTCATTCACTTTTCACACTGGTAAGCACACTGCTGTTACACACACCTTGACTTAATCCTATAGGACTGATTCTAAAAGCCATGCTGAAAACAAAACCCAAACAATGCTCTGCATTTATAAGAAGCATTTTTAGGCACCAATTCAGCAAAGCTACTGGGCAAGTAAGTACTTAAAAGTATAAAAACGTACTAAATTCAGCAGGGATTGCTCATATAATTTAAACTGTACATTACTGAACACTGGTGGACTGCAGGCTGATTACAGAGAAATCTGACAAAGGAGGATGCATCAGCTCAGTCCACTCAACGTAGGCTTTAAAAAATTCAGCCAGGATTTCTGAAAGCATTGAAAATGGAACATGTCAATAATAACCTATTTGCAACTTAAGAGAAGTGCTATTTTAAGCTAGAAACTAATTTCTTTACATTATGCAGACTGAAATCCATTTCTGGTTTCGCTACAGAACAGAGTAATGATACACTCCCTCTCTCCAGGATAAGAAACAAAGTCCTGGCTCACAGCGTGCACGTGTTTAGGGACAAGAAAGACAAACATTCGCACTGAACTACTGAATTATTATGAAAACAACTTTCCAAGACGAGTGAGAGCGGGAAGGGAGGGAGGTGGTGGCAACCTCCTGCCCCTGCTGGGTGCTCCGCTCCCCCTCCTGCCCCTGCCCGATCAGCACAGTGCTGCCGTGCCGAGAGCTCCCCCTTCTGTTGCCAGGCACTCGAATCACGCTGCAGAGGGAGCTGCCGCACATCAGCAATCAAACCGGTCCACACGGCCTTGCGAGAAACCTCAACATCATTACAAAAATAATCAGATGGGAAATATAAGCTAAAGGCATTTCCTTATACTAAAATGGAACAAGGCTCCCCTTTCAACCAAGCTCCTTTAAAATACATCTCAATAAAGAAAGACATTAATCCAAAAGACTGCAGCAGTATTTATTAATAAATCATTAGCGAAACAAAAATAAAAAATTTATTGCTCTTTATACCCAAACCACCAACTTCAACTTGAGATTCTGCAGACCCTTCAGGATCAAAGAGCGTTACAGCAGCTTACTGTCAGAGGCCAGTGGAATTCACTTTCAGGCATGACTCCTAATAAATTTCTATTGATGGCCTTTCCACTGACAACCTACTGGACTTTTATAACATCCTCACACTAAGCCATTAACAAGAGTGGATCATCGGTGCGCTCCCCACAGGCCACTGCAGATTATAAGATCAGAAAAAAGTGAAGCCTGCTTTTGTAGCTTTTCCAGGAGCCGAATAACAGCCACACACACACAAAGAACATTTCTTATGGCCAACACGGCACTTGCTTACATGTTCACAGAATGCTACGAACTGGAGTGTAATCTATGTTGCAGGTAATCACTGTAACCTAAGAACAACATTCATGCTATTTTCAAATACAGTCCTGCAGAAGTTCCTTGGTGGGTCAGTAAACACTGACTCAGAACACAAATGCTATCTTCAAAATTTCAGTTTTATTACGTGTTCGCTGAGGCTTTGACTCTTACTTTCCTTCAGAAGCCAAAAAGGTGACAAGAAGTCTAGAAGCTGGTAGAAAAAGTCAACTCCCCTTACAGTTCCTGGAAAGAATTTTCTTATCTACAGCTTAAAATTCTTCAAGTTTATTGCAACACTGGTGCACATTTTCCTATCCTAGTGTTTCCCAAACAGCGGACAATAAAATACAGAGATCCACTAGCTGACTAGCGTACAAGATAACATGTTGCTCTTCCTCTACTTCAAATACAAAGCAAGTTTTACTACAAATGCTAGATAGATCAAAGACAGATCAAGTTTTTTCCTGAGACTTCCTTTTTGCAACTGCAGTGGCGGTAGCAAATAGGTGACTTCATAGTAAGAACATAAGCAACAATGTCCTTAAGTCCACAGTAAATTCCCACCTGGCTGTAATATCGCACATACAGCCTGGTATGCAGGGGAAAGATAAATGAACCTAGAGAAACTTTTTAAATTGTAATTTGCAGCATGAAAAGCCGAAAGAAACCCCATATCCTAAGCTAACACAGACTCCTCAAAGATCAACAGTTAGCGATCCTTTTTATTGTTTCCTTCTCAAAAGCAGATTCTTTCTAGCCATTTACTTTCCAAAACTTCAGATAATGATGAGAGATGCTGAACTGGGATGTCCAGCTATGAAGCTGGCAATGGGGGAGGGAGACTGGACAGACAAACAGTATCTGTTATAACCACAACTAGTATCCCTCTTTCCCAGTCACACACATCTTCTCTACCTGCTCAGGTATGTACCTCAGAGGTATTTGAAAAAAATAACAAGCTCGTGCGATAGTGGTTCAAAGGAAGGAAGAAAACAAAAAATTACAGCAGCTATTTCGGATGGGAACGTCAAGCTTTCCAGACTCTCAAAAAACTGTGCTTTAGAAGAACCTCCAAAACTGCTATCTAAAAGATGGATGCTTTTCAGATAGTAAAGCACCCCACTTTATTTGGAGCGTAACTGGATCACAAATGCACAGCAATGCTGAAGCCATCTCATGCAGCTCTATTTGAAATCCTAAATATGGATTTATAGCCCTGATCCTTCAAACAACTACATACATGCTTAACAGAATTATGCACGCTTAAAGTCTTTTCAATGTAGAAGTATTTGTAAAATTAGGACTTACCTTGGGCACACAGATCATTCAATAAGAGACATTAGATTTATATTGGCTTTTGTTAGACTGTAAGACACTGGGACACTTCCCATTATATAAGCAAATTAAACTACTTGAGCAGTATTTTCCTTCCTTACATTGCAAAAAGCTTATAAGGATTATTTTTTTCCCCCTAAAAAACACAGGATAGCATCAGGGCATTATCAAAGCAGCAGAATGCAAATTAAGTGGTCATTTTGCTTACGATTTAAAAAAAAAAAAAAAAGGTCATTAAGTAAAAATCAGAGATTTGTTTCAAACAGCTTTTCTCACACTCCCCTAGAACATTCTGTATTTCTAGAACTGGAGCTATCTGAAATATCTGAAAAGTTAAACCACCTGAGATACTAGTTTAAGCATCCTGTATACATGTATGAGTAACAACATCTCACCTATGTTTCAGTGTATCCAAACCAGTTCAGCCATATACTTTTACTGAGATTTTTCTTCCCTGAATAAGACCCATTCTTTGTTTACTACTTTTTTTTTTAAAAAAAAAGTCTTTTTTTTCTAATTACGGGCAGGAAATAAAAAGAAATGCAACTCTTTTATGTAAAGTAAATCCATCTGGATGTTTGCTGCATCCTATATTATAAACTTGTGATCCCCAACCAGAATGAGTTATAGTGAAGCTGCAGGCAAAATTGTCTCCATATACCACAATCCATTATCCCTGTCAAGTTAATGTTGCATGTTGAGCCATATGGCGTGGGTACACACTCAACAAAGGAAATTCCTTAAACTTGTTATAATCAGCACTTACAGTCATCCAAAAAAACTGACATAAACAGCTTTATTGTGTTTTGTGCATTTCAGTTGATATCCATGACAAAAAGAGGAAGCTGGGGTGGGGGTGGTAAAGTTGCAGTAATAAAAGGGGGGAGGGAGCGGAGACGGGGAGAGAGAGAGACTGTACATTTCATAATTACACAACATTTTCCTTAGCAAGTGATTTTCAATTACAATAAAGCTCAAGCCTCCTGACACTGATACACTGTGCCAGTTTAACAAGAAACAAAAAAAACACCACCAAAACCCCCTGCATCAATACCTCATTTTCAATGCAAATAAGAAATCCTGTAGTTTCAAAGTGCCTGACTCATGTAAAAGATTCTCAATAAAAAAAAAAAAAAAAATCTGAATCATTTTTAGTTTTCCTGACTTTGGAGAGAAGGTTTGCCTTCAGTTGTGGTGTAATTACTAAGAATTTAACAGTCCTTCATTAACAACATGGTAATTTAAGTAAAATATCTTTCTATGCATCAAGTGTAGGTCACAGATGAATTAAAGGCTCCCAGAAGCCTCTGCTACCTGGCACAACCCATCACATCAAGCCTAAGTCAAGGTACAAGTAGAGCAGAACTTCATTCCAGCCCCCGCAGTGACAACAATAAAACGCTGAGAAAACACACTATCAAATACTGAACTCAGCATCAATTTCTGTTAATTACAGCCTTGTCAGCAACGTGATTATTCAAACAGCTCATGCAAATGTTAATGAGTCCTTATTTGCATATTTATTTTTTCCTTTGTTGAAATGTCATTGATTATTACATTCTACAATGATGAATGCTGCTGATGATGTGCTCTGATATGTAATTAGTCATTAAGTGGAATGAATAGATCAATTATGAAAAAGGAGTGAGATTAAGAAATATCAAACAAGACCGCCCAATGTAACTATAGAATTTTTTTTAAAGGAACTAAAATAATTTCTTGGCATTTAAAGTGCAAGATCAGTAGTTTTCAATAAATAAACTACTACTTTTCTGAGGTTAAATAAGATCTTCCACATGCGCTTCTACTTGGGTAATCTAATTACAATAGCGGAGTGCTTTTGTATGAACAGTAAGAAATCTGCAGTTACACGTAGGTTTTGGGGTTTGGTTGTTGGGTCCCAACCCTCCCCCAGCTCTTAAAAAGAAATGATAGCTGTCCCAGAGCTGCTCACAAGCACACTGCAGACTGTGATCTTTTAGCAGAAACGAAAACAGCGCTTGCTGCACTCACAGCAGCCCCACTTTGTTCTCAAGGCAAAGACTCACGCTGCCTTTTGCAACCGCCGGCTCTAACGACCCAGCCAGCGCTGGCTGCTGGCGGATGAAGGGGAAATGGGAGAGCAGAGGAAGGAAGGAAAAAAAAAAAAACACCCAACAAAAAAAACACATTACTGCAGACCAGATGGGAACATTCCACATGACCAAACCAATCAATCACCTCGGTGGGGCGCAGGTGCAACACAGCCGTGTAGCAACACACCATTTCACAGTCTATCGGGCACAAACACATGGTCACCAATCAATGGCACCCCCAGGACCTGGGGGGGAGGCTCTCTCGAGCCTTACTGGTCCATGCCTGATGACTTCATAATCACACATCATTTCATTCACTGGAGGATACAAACCAGCATTCTAATAACCTTCCTCCGAAACCGGTCATGTTGTGCATATTAATAGTGCTGTGTAGAGCTGAACCACCGGCTCCATGCCGCAATCTGAGCAGAGCCTGCAAGAAGGAAACAACCTGAAGCTATGAACTTCTGCCCGAGGAAGGATAGTCAGCTCAGACCCAGATCAATGGAAACATTATTCATTTTGCCAAAATAAACTGCACGATGCTCGCACTTTTCACAAAGCAACCCCTGAACAATAGCAAGAACGTAGGGATAAACAGACAAAGCGAGATGAAAAAAGAAAAACATCAGCGGAAGAACGTGCTTCTGTACTTGGTGATATGTTAGACAAGATTCTAAACCAAACAGGACCGCTGGCAATCTAAAAAACAAAGTTAAATCTACAAAAAACCAAAACACACCCCCCCCCCCAAAACCTACATGCTTGCCAATGCTCTCAGTGAAATAAATTATTTTATTTCTTTTAAAGCAAGTATCACCGATAAGTTTTAACACAAGCAGATAAAATATTACACAGCGTGATGGGATCACACCAAGTCCTGAATCAGAGCACTAGCTGCTTTTGACTACAGTTAGCAAAAAAGGCCAATTACAAATGTTGATTTATGTTTGTGTTATTGACAACTTAGGAGTATAATAAACATTACAGACATAAGCGTATGGAGACAGTTTGGCCAGAGTTTATCATGCTGTACTTGTATTTGCACTGTTAAAAAGATATTCGAGAAACAAATGTGACAAAGAGTGCACCTTCTCTTGAAATTACATTATGCCTTGAAGGTAAAAGTCAAATAAGTCACGACTGAAATGTAAGGTACTAAACAAACTATTAATATGCACTTTTCACATTTAGAATGCTCTAAGTGCCCTGGTATGTAGCACTCCACCATTCAGTATCAGAGAGCTTAGTTTTACTTTTGCTTTTCTTAAATCAGTTATATGAAGAGCGGACACCTCTAAATTACACAGTTAGATCCCACAAGCTTGGCATCTACTGAACCACCTCATCTTTGCTTTCAGGCGTAAATTGTGGAGAACTACTTGGAGAAATAATTACAGTAGCCATAGTAAGAGTATAGTTGTTAAGTTGCACTCTATAGCATTATATGTTGCTTTAGGTTTGTCACAATTTCACCTTTCCCATCCAGAAGGGTACACAAAGAGACCACGGTGTAATTCATTAATACAAGAAGGGGTGTGGGGGAAATCATGTAAGAAGCAGAAAGCACTATTTTTGTTAAAAACCAGATCATTTGGTGATTTGTACTGCTGCAGGCCCTTTTATCTCCTTTCTTTGGCTTCCTCCCTTCCCTATCTCAAAGACCTCAGAAAAATGCACAGAACATTTGCATTTTGCACTCAAGTCAGAGTCTCGGTATGATTCACCTTTTCACAGGGTCAAATCTGTGTTCTGTAATCCAAAAAATCCACACAATAAAGAGGTTGCAGACTTGGTGTTAAAGGAACACAAAAGAGTTAAAGAACAAACATGAGTAATATCAAAGGAATATTTACATCCTTTTGCAGAATCATGTTGACCAGCAGCAGATGAGAAAGCACTCTCCCTCACTAGAATACAAAAAAATCATTAATCAATAAATCATTAAATTAAGGGCCTAACGACCAGTTCTATTCTGGGCACTCACAGAATGCTAATTACTGTAGTATCTGGGGAACCCACAGTGTTAAAACCAGAACATCTTTCTTAATAGGATCAGGTTTTTTAGATTACATTCAGCTTCTTTTATTTTCAAAGCTCTTGAACAGGAATTAAAAATGTCATAGAATGAATCAAGTACTAATATTCATCATACTTCATATGCAACACAGGGCAAGCTGGTGACTACGCTACAGACTTAACATCTCTTAAGAGGTAAAAAACTAACAGCTGGTGACATTTACAATGGGAAGAACTGGGAAGAGTTTGACAAAGAATGTCATCCAAAATGAAAACAAACCTCAGCAAACCTCACCCATACCTTAAGCAAGAGGGAGAAGGGGACAGTTAACCCAAGTGTCCAGGCCAGCCTGAGCACCTCACCTGCCTTCCCTGCGCTAAAGCACTACACAAGGGAAGCCAAGGACACATTTATCTCTGAGAGGAGGCATGCCACGGACACTAAACCTCTTCTGGTTTAGAACCTCTCCTCTCATTGACTAAGGTGGGAAAGCAGAGCAGTTTTGCTTGCTTGTGATGTAATTGCACCTAGAAAAGCTACAACATAGAAAGTGAGGGTTCAGCTGAACATATGGAAACTAAAGCACGAAAGGGTAAGATTTATCAGAGAAACTTCAAGAAGAAAGGGTATTCCAAGATGGCAAAAAGGTGGTACCACTTGCAAGCAAGGAGATTTCAAAGAACACAGCATGAAACAAAGAGATAAATTTAATGAACTACTGAAAATCTTTTAGAAGTATCAGGGATCCAACTGTCATATAGATTTTATAGGCAATAGGACATCAAGATAACAGGTACAGATTTTAATCAGTTTGTTCAAATCAGTGAAGGAGTCATGACAACAGTAACACAAATTCTGATCCATAAGCAAAACAATATATAACTCCTGAAACATTTCCTGCAGCAAAGGATTCTGGTGAAAATTTCCTTATACTATGATTCTTACCCCTAAAACATACAGAAGCAAAGTTGTCAACAAAACATTGTATTTAATTCACATGCATATAGTGTATAAATTAGTAAATTTATCTTGCAAGTAGCAGCTTTTATTTATTAATTCATTAAAAATTAGGCAAGTACCACTGTTTGGAAAAAGGGAGCCAGAAGATAATGAGCAAAACAGTTATAAAACAAACGAACAACACCCTCCACTCCCAAACCAGAAAACCTCATCTTGTCAGTGCAGTGGTAATTGGTTACAAGACTAACCTGAACTGATTTCCGCAAGAAGTACTCCCACTATTACAAATACAGCAGAATTGTTATTTACAATAAACAGAGGTAAAAATGTGTTGGAACTTATGACAGTTGATAGCTAAGAATGAAAGGGGTTTGTGATTTCTGGAGTAAAAATGGTTAAATAAGACACAGTTAATGCAAATGTCGCCCTGACAAGTAGAAGACACGCATCTGGTCAATGTCAAAAAAAGCTTTATGAAATTAATTCAACAAATAAAACTGCAAAATGAAAACATAGCTAAAATTAGGTATCTAGTTCTCTTAGTAAATGTAATTCTTTTAAGCATTCAAATCCAAAGAAAAACTGTAACACTACTAAGAACATTTTTGAACTACTACAGAAACATACAAATGCAGCTAAATTGAATGCTTTAAAATTTCGTACAGCTTAACTGGTCTCTCTTATCTAAATCATCTCTACTGATGTTACTCAGCTTAATTCAGGGTCAATAAAAACTACTCATTTTACATTTTGTCTAACCGGTTTCCTTATGATCAGCTGTTAGCATCGAACTGGTTGATTTCTATTCAGGTTTTACAGCTGGATTCATTATAAAAAGGAGCATTAAACCTTGGGCAGGCATAACTGGCTGTGACTTCAAAACAAGCATTTTTATAACTAATCAAGCTATACTTCCAGGTCTCAAATAACATTTTCATTCCAATACTATTTTTTCAATGCAACACATACTGCATGTATTCAAGAATTTCCAGTAGCTGTCCAAAGTTGCAAATATAAAAAAGCAAACAAAATCAAAATTTTCAGAGAGGAGGAAAAAAAAAAATCATGGAAAGAACCAAGAATTTATCTTCTATCCGTAAAAGTCTCACTGCAAAGAAGAGCTGGAGTTACATGGAGGCAAGGCTTTCTTTTTCTTTTTTTTTTTCTTTTTTTTTTTTTTGTAAGATATAAGGAATATGTGGGGATTCGTTTTACAGTACTTACTGAGTTGGATCTTAAAGTTATGACAAAAACAATGCTTACATTACTTGGAGGTACTTTACATTTAAAGGCCATTCTTGATAATGCAAATATTTGCTGCAAGATGAATATATTCTTAAAAAAAAATAAAAAAAAAATAAAATCAACATCCTTGGGGGAAAAAGGGAAGTCTGTGCAAAATTTTTTTTAGCTTTGTCTTCCAAAACATAGATGAGCAGCTCTCCCAACAATGCCTGCTCAAGCAAATATTTGAAAAGGGCCAGCAGGACAGAAAGGAGAAAGTGTAAGTTAGAAAAGGTGCTTCCGTGTACAAATGAAAAAATATGGTCATCTAATAATTTGCAGCTACACTGCCACCTCCTTCTTAAATCACTGCAAATGTCTGCTAGAGAGAACAGGCGGATTTTCTAGGGGGAGGGAGTAAAGAAGGCAAAGAGCCACCTCCTCCCTCATAACAACAGACCTTGAACAAGCTACAAAGGGAGTTAGGGACTGCGCCACTCACACGAAAGGAGAGAACGCAGGAATACATAATGTCAAAAAGACAGTCAAAAGCAAAAAGTCAGGAAGGGTAAGAACGTAAGCAATTGAGAAGGAAACACAACACAAAAAGAAACCTCAAAATAAAACTTACTTGCTGTAGTTTGACACTTCCTGTGCCTCACTGTTGAGGTACTACTTCTAAACATTTGCAAAAACAGGGAGATACAATCTTGCCACAACGAAATGGTCAGTGCATATGTTTTTAGACCACTGAATGTGAAAACTGAACAGCCAGATACGAATTCAAGTTTACCTGCTACAAATTTTAAACTATTTAAAAAGCATGAATTGCATTACATCCCAGAAACATCAACACATTTTTTAAAATATTTTCTGTAGGCTCCCAAGAGCATATTTATGGACCCCTTAAAGGAGACAGCTGACCAGATCTTATTCAGTATCTTGAAACTTCAGGCTTTATTATCAGCTGCTATTAATCCTGTCTTACAGACCAATACAACCAAAGAATGTATCCAAAGAGAGACACAAAACCACATTTTGGACAGCATCTTGCAGCTACAATCACTTGACATGATTCTTGTAACAAACTAAAAACAAACACACAAAAAAACCCCATCAAATTGAAGATATTTAAAGAGATAGCATTTTTAAAGCCAAACTAGTCCTTCTTGTGCCTTATTTCTGAGTTTGGTCAGCAGTGTCCTTTACATATGTATTTATATGATGTGACCCCCACGTTATTTACTAGTAGAAACGAAGCATGAAAAAGTTTGGAGTTAGTACTTTGTAAGCTAGTCACAGCACAGTAAGCTCAGATGGCTAGTCGAAAAGAACATCCTTAGGGAGACAAGAGCCACCCCAGCGGCTGTGCGAGCAGAAAATCTCTAGGCAAAGTGATTCATCATGTGTGGCAAGATGACTGTGACATCTACAGATTCTTGCCTTGAGCAGCATGGTACACGCTACAAGGGATTGAGCGTCCTGAAAAACACCCATGTACATCCCAGAAGCTTCAGTAAGAGGGACATGTTTTAAATAACAGAACACTGGACACTAAAAGCGTGCATGCTATTTTGCTTCCTGCAGTGGAAAACTATGATGCTGCCTTTCAGCATATCTGAACCCACGCTGCTGACCTAACACAGAAATAAGCAAATTTTACAATTTTTCATTCAAACTCATTCTTTCAGAAGTAACCGAAGGGTGTTTTAACATCTGGCTCGTATTCCTTCCTCCAATATAACTAAGCCAGAGCCTTGCAGGTTTGTTTACAAGCTGGCCATCAATAAATGATTCTTTTTCCAGTTTAAAACATATTTCCCTATAATGGCTTTTATTATCCTCTTGTATGTGCACTGTAACTTCTAGCTCTTCTCACAGAGCAACTGAGAATGCACCTCCATTGCAATATGAGAACAAACAGTTTTGATCTTCCAAATCTAGCGCACAGCAATCTGTGCCGTGAAAGAGAATACTTACTGTACTATACAGCACCCCTGTTCACAATCTGCACTCAAAGATCACTTGGAAGAGCCTGGTTTTGAATGTGCAGATGTCTCACATACAAGTGAAAAAGACCCACACGGAAACAGAGAAATACTTCTCTACCATGGTATTCCACCAATAGCACTGGCCAGTAACACATACACAGATAAAGAACCAAGAATAACAGAGCAAATGTGAAGAATGACTTTTGCTCTACATTTCAATATCCAAGGAAGTACCATACTGTAAATAACAGAGCATAATCAGATTTAAAACTTTACTTTCTTTATATTTAAGATGAAGGAAGAAAAGAGAAAACCTACCTACAAAAAGCAACATGGCTGCACAAAACCACAAAAAAAATTGCCTTTGTTAAAACAGTCAAAAAAGTCAACTGACCAAGGAAGACAGTCAAGCCTGGTAAAGACAAGCAAAATCCCGACACGCAGCTGTGTGTAAGCCTGATGGAAGTGTCCAGGTGGAACAGTGTATTGATCCAGATGGGTGCATTCAAGGGACAAAAATACAAGTTTAACCATACAGTAAAACCATACTAAAACTATACCCTATAGATTTGAGAGCACATGATTCTGTTGATGATTTTAATGTAAATTTCAGTTTACATTATTTTCTGCTTCTGATGTTTTGGCATTTTTGAAGGAAATAAATTGGACCAATGACATATAATTGTGTTGCACTAAAGCAAGAAAGCGATGTAAAAGTACCTTCAAGAAAACAAGAGAGATTGGACAGAAGGCCAGCAGCAGCTTTAAAAACATAGCTTTCAGTTCAACAGCGGTGCTGAAATTGGTTATCAAGGAAATAATGATGCTTTAGAGCACAAGTTAGAAGAGGAAAAAAAGTTGCTGGGGCCTGGATAACATTTTCTCCTGATGAATCACACTGCCTTTCAATTCGGTGTTTTATTTCACATCGGTTTACTGGCATTTGCACTATGCCTCTATCATGAGACCAAGCTGTGCCTGTGCTGGGGGAAGAGAGGGAGGCACACAAACCAGCAGCTCGGAGGAGTACAATCAACAGGGAGGCTTGCCTCCTTCATACTGCAGAATGTCAACCAAGCACAAAAGAGCCAGCTAAAGTCACTACCTTGAGTTCAAGGCATTTGTGCTCCAAATTTTCTTCTATGTAGGCAAAATGAGGTAAATTGTACAGAAAATCCTCTACGTTTACAAGTTGTTCTTTAGCTTTATCTTTACCCTGTTCTAAATATATTGCTGAAAGCCCACTGTCAATTCTGCATATGTAAGCAAACTATCCTACATTAAATGGTTACAAACTGGAGAAACACATGGGCTTTTTCCTTCTGCCAGCAATCCATATTCCTTTTCATAGTTTGCAACTGTGCCACTTAATCAACGAAAACCAGCAGTATTTCTCTTCTGGCCCCTCTGCCTTTACCCCTGATCCAAAATACTGGAGAAACATGTTTACACTCAATTAATTTTAACAGTTTTATTAAGTTGCTGGGTTATTTTTACCAAAAACCTTTTGAACCATGTTTCTAGGAAGATACATTTCTAAAGTAACAGCAAAAATGTAAATGATGTAAAGAATATACACATATACAGGGCAAAAAAATTCATTGTAATTGTGCACAGGGCATACTGCCAGATAGCTGTCAAACAAAGGAACAAAATCATACAGTTGTTTGGCACTCAAGGCTGAAATCATCGTGAAACATGCACTGTTTATAAATTGTCATTGATGAATAAAAGCAGTGAACAAAAAAATTAAAGTAAATGCAGCCAAGCACCAGAAAGACAAGCCAATCATCGCTCCTCCTCCCATCACTCTCAGTAATCAAACAAAACAAAATAACCCCCAAGTCCCCAGTATGCTGGGCAAGAACAACGCAGCAGTGCAAGGTAAACTGAGCTTTACATGAATGGCAGACTTCAGATTGTGCTCTCATAGCTCAGACCAATGTATCCAGAAAAGTGATGGGTTCAGACACCTAAAAATAAATGGCATGAGAATTTCCCAGCTTTGTTATTTATGAAGTAATGTTTTAAATACTATCAATGCTTGTGACATTTATCTTGAGCTTAAGCATATCAACCCCAGAAGATGTAAAGAAAAATTGTTTCAGTGATGGTAAAATATATTAACAGATCCTTTGCCACAGAACATAGCGCTGCTGGGAAAAAAAAATACAGAAATAGCCTCAACTATCAATGAGAAGATTTAATTCACATCAGGTGAAAGGATGATGTTTCCTTTGACTGAATAGAAAGTAAGACAGAACTGTATCCCAGAAAATAAGAGTTCAGTTTCCAATCTTGAGTATCTGTACCAATTTCAGTATCTTTCATCCTTGAAGCTGCGTAATAATACAACACATTTATACGAAAACAAAATCTCTAAAGAGAAAACCTTATAAATATGCAAAAAACCTTCAGTTTTTGACTGACAGAACATTAAGGTGTGCTAAAATCTTTCTGTAGAATAACACACATATGAGCTTTTATAAACTCCTCTGAAGTTAGGGTGACATTATCAGAAGATTCTCTACAGTATTTCATAAGGCAATGCAACCTTTAAGATAGGTATGGCCTATTTAAGAAATACGGTTCTGTAAGGAATTATTTTCTGTAAACCTCTATTCAAGCAGGTTAATCAGCCTGTACTTGAAGTTGGAGGAGACTCCAAATAAATATATAAATTAAATCAAATCTGACGTGACAGCTTGTAATGGACTAGCGGTATGTGAAACAAATAAAGGATGTCATAGGAAAGAAATCCAGTCAGAAACAGAAGTGTTATTCATCACAGCAAATTTGTAAGTCAGACTTCACTTTGCTCCTACAATGCAGAAAACATACTTAAAACTGCAGCACCCTCATAAAGAGTGTGCAAGTACACTTCTTCCTATCTCTGCACAACTTTTTAAAACATGATACAAATGTATTTATGATGCAGTTACGCACTGAAGTATTCAATGCAGATCACAGGGATCAGCCTTGAAGCTTAAACAACTGTTAACAAATCACAACATTACTCTCAAGACTTCTGCTTTCTATGTCCCAATGTATAAGAGGAAGAAATTGGAAGATGCCTTATTTGTAGTGCATTTGTGCCACAAGTGCCAGGCTTATTTTAGAGGTCCCTGTTACACTGGGAAGTAAACTAGAATTTTGTAATAGCTATTGTGAAGATAGTATTGGTCTTGCACTCCCAATTTGAATTTACACATTATACATTTACACATTACATATTTTAGTGCACTTGGTTCCTGTCATGGTTTAAGTCCAGGTCTCTGGTCTCATAAACCATGACAGTTCCCAACTACCTTTAAAGCTTATGCCTGACCTCATCAGTTTCAGGAAAAACTGTAAAATCAGTCTGAATTTATTTCAATACTAACTGCTGTGATTCTTTTCCATTCCAAAGAACCTTTTTTATTTTATCACTGAACTTAAGGCTAGTGTTTTCTTTAAAGGAATTGGTAACAGTAATCTCAATTACTGTCAGTTTCTTTATTCCTGAACATAACATAATATCACATTCAATGATGTATTAATGCATCTTCAGATGGGGGACCCCTTGTAAGCATCTTCCACAAACACCCTTCCCAACCAAACAGCACCCTCCCTCCATCAACTGCCATTCTGGTGAAGCTTCCACTCATAAGGATAGCAAGGTTTCTACTTCTCAAAGTGACCCTTCATCTGGATGCCTAAGAAATAACTCCTCAGAATTTTCGGCTGACTTCCCAATACACATACATGCATTAGAGTAACAGAAACTGCACACCCAGCTGAAAGCCAGTGTGCTGTTTGCCTTCAGAAAAGCATAAGGACAGCGGCCAAGGAAGACTCGCGTGTAAAGCAAGATGCTACCATCGTCTACCAGCACAAGCTGCAGCATCTCTGGTCTTCTGCACATTGCTGTTACACGAAAATCTTTCACCCACTTTCCAGAAACAAAACTGTAGTGCAATATTGGGCTGAAGTGAAAGTGTCCAGACATTATTTTCAAAATCAAACTTTAAAAATTTGTTTTCTTTTGGTGATACTCATTCCATTAACCCACTCCATAACCAAAGCACTGCACACCTGCAGCAGCTTACAACTCCAGGGAAAATGCAGAGGCCACTTGGGCAACTCACAAAGACAACAGTATTAGAAGTCCAATACCTTCATGCACCTAAAAAGTAAAATTACATCTTTTATAGGCTCACTCATACCATTTCATCCAGTTTGCTTTTCCCTCTGAAGTGTCTGTGTATCTAAACAAAGTCATGTTTCCAGCAGCAACAAGCACTTGACTCACTAAAACCCATTCTCTCAAGAAAACTATTAACAACTTCAAATCATATTTATGCAAATACTGTAACGTCCCGAATCACAAAAGCTACTTGTTTTGGCACGAGCAGCCTAGTTACATCATTTTGGTTGATCAGTTCAGAATTTAATCACTGGATACAGGCTGCTACATTTATTAAAAGCTAGACTGCTAGAGACTCACAGGCTGCAGCTACATGCACGCAAGAATGAAAAAAATTAATGGAATGAAATAGAGATTAAGTAAATGATTTTTATGCACCTGGCGATAAGCAAACATCTTTATTGCAAAACAAAGACAAGCCATGAAAAATTACAAAATTATCTTTTAATCACCAGTGAGCTTTCTACAGTCTCCTATTTGAACAGGATAATAGTTATTATGTAGATCCCTAAGCAACTGCCTCATGGGGAAGTTACATCACCAGTATGGGAAAGAGTCACCCCCTCCTCCCCTCTCCCTGGAAAGGAGCTTGGCGCCTTCAGACAGACTGAAATTTAAAATCCTACAGCTTCACCCAGCTGATCCCATCCACTGGAACACAACTACAAGTGCCCAGGGATGGCAGGAACCACAGGAGAGAAATATGCCCTTTCAGCATTTCATGCACTGATGAGCCTTGTAACAGATAAACATACCCTACAGCAGCTAAACTGACATGTTATAACAAAGAGGAAATGCAAGACTTAAAAATTTCATCAGATTGCCTCTGAAAAGGGGAATAAATAGTAGAGTGCACTGTGAATAAATTGACACTCCAATGTATCAGACTGCATTAACTAAAACCCAAGCTTTGCAGAACAAATTTTATCAGAACCAAAATATTTCAAAACTAAAAATCCACAGACTTGCATGTTTGAATTCCCTCACTGGCAATTCAGAAGTACTAAGTATGACAGAAACTCTGGGCTTAAGCGTGAGGTCTTTTGGAAGGAGGCAACGCTTTGTTTTCCTCCAACACAATCCACACTAGGGCCCACCTCCTCTCCCATCAACAGGCAGTGCCAACACCACCACTGCCCGCGGGGCACCAAAGTGCAAGTTCTGCCTGTGGGACATGCTGTGTCCTGTGAAGGTGCTTGTGGCACTAGTAGTATCCAGTGAAAAGGCACCACCTGCTCTTCTTCATACAGTTTGATGGATTTTCAAGGACAGATTTCTTCACTTTCCTGCTTGCCAAAAAGAGGACTTTTTTGGTTTTTTCCCTTGAACCTCAGATTAAGTCTGAAAATTACTCTGGCACTGATTTGGAGACTAAAACAATCTTGTAAACTTGCACGTTATCAGCACGCACCCAGGCTGAACTGCTGCAGCAGCCACTTGTCAGGCTCATGCAGGGAAGGGAGGTGAGTGCAGGGCACCTGCTCGCCTGGCTCCTCACCCAACGGGGCAGGCAGCTGCTCCTACCTGCAGCCCCACACCTGAGCACCACCAGAGGAGGGAGCAAGGCTGCCGGCCCCTCCACCACAGCTGCTGGCGGGAGGAGGATCAGCCTCTCCAGGGGGAGCGAGCACAGGCGGACACCTGCTACAGCACAGCATTACTGGGGATGCGAGACCCCGCTACATCTGCGGAAAGCCTTGAGGTATTACTGTGTTTAAAGAAATGTTAGGAAAGCTATTTGATTGAAATATTACTGTAAACAGAAGGGAAAACTGAGCTTAACACACACTCTTGTGAGCAAAAACCCAAGGGTAAAAATGCCCTGCACTTAGCACTTTCACTAAATGACTGTGTAATTTAATTTCCCAGAAACCCATTAGCTTTCACAAAAGGAAAATGAAGAGCAGATGAGAGCAATTCTTTGGTGTGAGTGGAATTTATTTAACGTAATACCTAGGGGAAAGAAAAAGAAAAGAAAAGATAAATCTGAAACCGTACCAAGAGATACAAAAACATCGCAACTAGCAAGCTTCAGCCTGCAGATCGGCACAGTAACCAGGTCCAAGGTTTTCAAGGTTTTACAGGTAAGACCGACAAGAAGAACCTGCCTCTCCCTAACAGGCCATGCCAGAGCTGGGACACAGGCAGATGTCCCTAGAACAAAAGGATTACTAGTATTTAAAACAAACAAAAAAAAAAACCAAAAAAAAAAAACCAGGGCAGAGGGGGCGGAGAAAGAATGAGGGGGAACACACCTGCAATTTACAGTGATTTATATATTCATATATGAAGCAATTCTAGAAGAGAGGAAGAATCACTGAAATTTTGCTTAAAACAATTCTCTGAGTTTGAAATTTTCATTAAAAGGACCAAAACACTATAAAATTCACATTAGACTGTTAGCCGATCTATAATACCATCTACAAAGGGCCAATCAAGCAATTAAGCACAGTGCCAAAAGGAGAACAAACATTCTTAGAAGGAAATGTAAATATAAATCTTCCATTTGCCAGGTTCATTATATGCAACTATTGGGGAAAAATAATTTAGAAGAAAATACAAAACATACACCTATCTGAAGCGACAAGACATGCAGCTTTAGTGGGGTGAAGCAATGGCAACACTTTGGGAAAGACAGACATGATGTATTACATATAGATGAGTCAGCATCTTGGTATTTTTAGCTTTAATAATCAAAACAATAAATGATTTGCTACAATGGAAACATAACACTATGAAACTGCATTACTGTAACTGCATACTAAAACAGCCACTGTCAAGTGAATTTCAAGGAACTTTTAGAGCACAGGAACTTGACAATCTATGGCTTGTGGTAGACTAGTGTCTTAGAGCAGCCCAATACAATTGAGTACTGTAACTGTGGATGATTTTAACTTGGTCTTTTTTACTAAGAAAGGTTTTTCTGAACTCTCAGCCTACAATAACATTTGACAGGTAATTATGTGAAGCTTATTAGCTTTCCTTAATTTTCTTTAAACTTACTGCCCTGCTCCTGTAAAATGAGATGAACTGAAGCACCTGGTATAATCTTTGTTGGGCCCCTATTTTGTTAATGTCTTCTTTTAACATTTTCCTCTTTTTTTCCTTATGATTTCTCTGAAGGATACAAAATATTTTGTCTCCACCATACTCCAAGTTAATCCCGATGTAACTGTGCACAAATTATTTCATCTTAATCTTGCCATTGCTCATATCTCTGGAGATCATTTCCCTTGTGATGCCTATTTTATTCCATGTGTGAAGATTAGTAATGACTACAGAAGTCAATTCAAGGAAATCTAACTATTATTTTGGACAAGTATAAGGCCTGCCAACACACTACTAACATCTGTCCTCTCCTTTCCTAAAGGTAATTAAAAAACAAGATTCCTAGCAAAAGCTATAATGGCATCATTCTTAACATTTGCCATTTTAGTAACTATTTACTCTTGCTTCCTTCCTTCTATTGCTTTCACCATCTTAAAGCCATTTGATAATAAGCTCTATCTCTGCAATTTCGAAATTCTTTTACTGAAGAGCTACTGAGAAAGAAAACCAGCAGTTTTCCTGAGGATCAGTTAGATTCTTAACTGAGAAACAATTCAGATCAATGTCTTCTTTTACTTGTATTTTGAAGTTCAAAAGTCTCCCTTTTTACC
Source organism: Psittacus erithacus (assembly GCA_009867235.2). Lineage (NCBI taxonomy): Eukaryota > Metazoa > Chordata > Aves > Psittaciformes > Psittacidae > Psittacus > Psittacus erithacus. The sequence goes on from WYDI02028927.1 coordinate 50,197, forward strand.
AAGGATAACCTTTGCAATTTAAGGTTTAAAAGGCTTACATAACCTGTTCAAGACCATCACCAATACTGAAAAGCTTACTGAAGCTTCAGCTTTTAACCACGTTGCTTAAAAAAATGCCTGTAATGGTCATCCTTAAAAATACTTACCACTGAGACACTTAACTTACAAGTCAAACAATAGATTTTAGAACAGAAATAAGACATAGCAATGCCACTGGTTTGAAAGATGCACTAGCAGAAGCACAGTCGCTCTTACAAACCAACACAACCCAGCAATCAAGTCAATTAAGTGAACACTAACTCTAAAACCAGAAGGCATCCCCAATCTATATACTGATCATACACTTATATGATGAATCCACAAAATGAGTTTTTAGTTTCACAGTAACCTAAAAGACAAATCATAGAATCTGGCTTCAACCCATCAAGCACCTCTCTGCTCCTGCCACCCTTCACTCCACATGGCAGTTTCTACCCAACACATACCTATTAACCACCTGCTACACTGATACAAGACAGTTAAACACTAACAGAGGGTAATACCATAATAAATGATGTATGTATATGTAATTTACTTGAAAACCCTGTTTTGTGAAGCCTGATGACAAATCACACGAGTGATTCAAGCACATCAAATACAAATGCCGTTCAAGGGAGTCGGACAGCAAAGCCTCCAAAATTTACTACTTTGCATTCACTAAGGAGTACTTCGTTTGCTTCTCTCACATTTTTATTTCAGGGTTATCCTTTATATTCACACTATAAATAGAGTGTAAGAAACTATATTTTGATTAATAATCTGAACAATTTATAGCTCTAATTACTGTAACAATACTGACTGATGCATGTTTTGACTCCTTGCACTGTCAGGTCCTCCACACACTTAATGCTGACCCTAATAAAATACCATGGCCATACCTAGTGCAGAGTTAAGTTTGTTAGCAACAGTCTCCAGCTCACTAGGACACTAATAGAGATGACTGCTACAGTGCCCACAGATGACAGGAAATAAGCTAGTAATTATGACCCTGCAAATGGTCTTCTACAGTGAGTAGGTGAGCCCAGGAAGATGCAAATGATCTAAAATCCTTCATTCCTGTACATTCATAACTGGAAACTGTTGTCACAGGCAACTATCTTGGTTGACAAGTCTTTAAACCCTGTGACTAGCTCCAAAACACCCAGAGCTCTAAAATTTAACCAAATTAAACTGTAAAGCAACTAGCAAAAGAAATAATGGTAAAACAAAGAAGTATAAAGAAAACTTGGAAAAACGATTTCTCTCTCTACTTCAAGTAATCAATTTTAACACAGCAAGCTTATATTCAACCACCATCTTTTCACTCACTATTGACTAAAATTTTTAATGACTTTTTATCATGTACGAGCCTGTGGACACAGAGGATGAACATGGAGCACAAAAGTTTTGCCTTTATCCTTTCTACCTCTTGTGAAAGGACACATACTCAAAAAGAAATGAAGTCACCCACTTCAAATTTTCAAGACAGACCAACAAAAATCTGTTTAAGCTATATTCAAGAATGATTTGCTTTCTTCCTGGTAAGCAGAAGTAAGAAAGCTCAGTAGAATAAAGTCCAGGGAATAGTAGAACGGAAGGCACAGTACCACATGCTCAAAGGGTCCTAGCAAAAACTGACCCCTACTTGCAACAGCAGCGTACTAAAAGACAGCATAATTACAGAGAAAATCTCATATCCTTGTGAATAGTTTTCTAGAATGTAATTAACACAGAAAGTGTTGAATAAGCAAAGATTATCCGGTCTAAATGGAGCTACAATACCACCAATATATCTTAGCCTGATTTTCTACATATCTCTATGGATACCAGCAGACTATGCTGGTGCCAAGAGGATTCAGTGGTTTTACTTAAAATACAAGCAACGGCCCTTCTTTTTTTATACTAACAAATCAACAGGATAATTCTGGAATTCATTAGTGAAGAACACTAACCAATCCAACATAATAGCTTTACTTCCTCTGCAAAACACTTCAAAAAATATCTAAATGAATATGGAAATGCATCTTTCTGTGGTAAATTGTTCATTATTGAATCATTATCAACTCTTGTTAGACAAAATTTCCCTCTTTTGCAATGTACAAGATCATTAAAATGTTTGAGAGCTCCATCATGAAAGACAGTGCCACTTTATAATACGCTATCTCTTCAGGCAAATATGCTTACGGCTGAACATAATACACAAAATAACAACATCCCCTTGACACACAATTTTTTCTTTTAATGGTGCTCTTAAGTGTTGACAGCAATGGTGAAATATGTTGTTTCTCTTTTTTTTTTTATTTTTTTTTTAATAGTTTTTAACTATTTCAGAGATGTATTTCAGTCATGATAAAATGTTGGGAAGGAATGTGTTTCTTAGATCTTCAGCATGCAACCCCAGATGCTCCATCTTTCTATTAGCCTAGCAAGATACTGCCTATAAGCTCATCAAGTTCATGTTCTTACCCTCCACCTCCTTTTAACAACACAGACTAATCAATCGATGCACTAAAAATCATCTACAGTAGCTAATAAAAATGGATGTTTTCATCCTGTTTATAGGAATGTGTCTGCGATTTCATACTAGAAAAAAAATATTACACAGTTTAAGAAACTTAACAAGAAATCTCATTTTCTTTTCAATAATTGATATAAACAGAGGTACTACATAGAAAACTACTACTCAATGTTTCTATGCAGCTTTTATCATTACTCTCTTCAAGCTTTCAGCATCAACTCTGGATATACTGCAGAAATTCCTGATGTGAAAGTATGATATGCAATGCTGCATCCTTTACTGTAACACAAGTAAAATGAATATAATTTTTTGTTCTGACAAGCCAAAAACCACAGGCGGAATATTTTTAAAAACATACTTTTGGAGTTTTGAGGTGTACATTTCTTACAGATACATACTGAAAGCTTTCTAGAATTCTTTACATATACAGTGAAATGAAGTACTACTGCTCCAACAAAATAAAATCTGTAACAACTGCTAGCCATAAAGCATTACAAAACTATTTCAGCTCACAACTGCTTTGAGTAACTGACACATACACATCTTGCAATTCATTAGATCTTGCTACAAAACAATCTCTATGGAGGCTTCTTCTCAAATCTGTGTTAAGGATGCAATTTATTATGTCAAATGGAATCACCTAGCCATCTCCTCAATAAAACTGAAAAACTAAGAAGATATTTTCTTCAGGTATTTAAAGGCATATATTGTTTAGAAATTGGATGGCCCAAAATAAAACCATGAACAATTAAGTGAACAGTTAACCTCTGGCAATACTAATTAAAAAAAAATTAAAAAAAAAAAAATTGAACTTTGCTATGTATTTTTGCAAAATAAAAATCAGTGTCAACTACAAAGCCTAGAGCCATTCCATATGTGCTACTGATAAAACACTGGCGAAGCAATTGAAGGAACTTGCCTTTTTAGTCTCTTGTATGTAAGAAAGGCCAAAATATTTGAAACCGTATTAGGGGGACACTCTATCAAAATAACTAAGGGAAACTACATTTTAGCTTTACTGTCTTCAAATATAAGTATCATTGATCAATTGACACGCACTCTAAACAAAGACTACAGACACTTTCATTTACATAGTTTCAGGTTCATATATGAAGGTTTAAACAAAATTTTGATTTCAGCAATAGCTGTGCTTTATCTCCTCTACTTGAGAGAAATTAAAAGTAGTAAACAAAGACTGAGCAAAGTAGAAAGATTTCCAAAAGAAATTGCAGACCACCAGGATTTGGATTTAGGTAATCCACTTAGATTACCATGGCTATGTCTTAAAAGGACAATACTGTGATCACAAAATAGGTCATGTCTACAAGACAGAATATATAAGTGAAACAATGCCAAATGTACAAATTCAGAACAAACATTCAGAGTTATCCCTAGGTTTAAGATGCAAGAAAAAAAAAAAAATTGTGCCAAAGCCATGTACTGCCAAGCAACAAATATTTTAAAATCAACACTTTTAAGCTCTAAACTGGAATAGGAGAAGAGCTTCAAAAAATGCCATAATACATTAACATGTTTCAGGTAACACAACAGGGCAAGCAATGAAGAAAAAGCTTTCAATACCTAAACCCACCATGTAATACATATTTCGCTTGTTTTGCCAGTTTCAAAAATAGAAAATGCTGGACACCCACAGGCTTGGACGCAGTAATAGCATTTGCCTCACAAAAAAAAGAGGCTTGCATCTACTTGTTAGAAGTGACAATTCCTGGCACAACAAATATCAAAAAAATTAGAGAACTAAAATTAAGAGACAAAACCTCAAGTTCTTAACTGAAGAAAAGCCAAAAGTAAATTGGTAGGTGGCTCAGTAACTGATCGCGTTAGAAAAACAAGTGGTTTTTTTTAATATTCAAATTAAAAATTTCTACAGATGTCTTCTCACAAAAGTTAAGGGAGTCTTAAAATAATTTAGAATTCTCACAAGAAACGTAAAAATCAAATATAAATACATCTGCTTTCTAGACTGACTCAAGAAAATCTAGGTCGTTCTTTCTTCTAAAAACTCCTGGCCAATGCCTTTATGAGGAATTTGCCCAACATAAAAAGATTTCAATAGGAAAGTCTGTATTGCTATGAGAAACAGCAACTTCCAGATGCTTGACATGTCAGGCCTAGACAAGGGAATGAAAAATGTCTCTTTCTGACCAAAGAGGCTTTGAGGGGATACTCGTAAAGAATTACCTACTTACCCATCAGATTTGAGTTCATGAAAGGTGTCGGGGACAATCCTTCATGGGGCCCTAATCGACTGTCATTCAAGTGATCACTGTAATGAGGACTGTCTGCAAAACCCTAGAGAAAAAAAAAAAAAAAAAGAGAGAGACCAGAGTATTAAACAGATTATTTGGCAGCCCTGCTAATTGAGTGTAATGACACTTTCCTAATTAAATGTGTGGAGTCACAATTGGTCATTAATCACAAAAGTTGGCTTTTGGGTCTATCTCACAGAAATTACTCCCTGCACATATTTTACATTTTCCCCCCTCTTTCCTTTCTGCCCCATCAAAAGGAAACCACATAATTTCTTAATAAGCTATGTCCTCATGGACAATATTTCTAGAAACTGAATAATACTGAGATATGTTGATATTTGAATCCTCTTAGTGATAAGTCGCTCACCACTGAGAGAACAGAATTAGTCTGGAGAACTCGAAACTGATTTTCCCCCACCCCCCAAGGTTTCTCTTTGCATTAATAAAACACAGTAAAAAGGTCAGAAAGAGAAGGACTTTCCTGACATTAGGAAAAAATGTTAGTGCAAATGAGAAGAAGGAATTCATTTCCCCTTGCAGCCTGCTATTAATGTTACAGATTAATAGGCATTTTGACCCTATCACATTACTAAATGGCATAGCTCACTGACAAAAGGTTTACTTCCAAACAGTGATCAAATAAACAACTTTGTCACCCGATCTGCAAACAAGCACTCAAACTGAAAAACTGTTTTGCGCTTTTCTAGCATTTATATAGCGAACTTAGCAGGCTTGGAGCAACCCTTTCACAGTCCGGAAACACCGGCTTATTGAAAGTTTGCGCCAAAGGCATAGAGACAGAAACCAGAGAAGCCCTCGGATGCACATTAACCCAATTACTGAAAATTCTTTTCTACATTTCAAAATGCTGTCAGCTTTTCCATACAAAGGTATGAATATGGAATTTGCCATTCGGACTGATCAGATGCACACTGCATCTCTTACTCTGTACCAAAACATGACAGACCTGACACCCAAAATTGTACCTCCTTTGTAGCCAAAGTTTTGAAAAACATTTTGTTAACCTTATCTTATAATTCCCACTCACTAATTTCTCTAAGTCTGGCAGAGAGAAACCTAAAGCTCAGGCTCAATTAAAGGGGAGGGAGGCAGAAGCTGTTCACAGCTACCAGAAACCATCCCAAGTGCCCTGGGACTATAAAATCATCAATCACTGAACATTTATCATTTTTGCAGACCACAGGCTCACATTCAAGACAACATTAATGGGGCTGAAACAGGCCTCACTATCTTTGCAGGCATGCTGTCAGTTCTACCAAAGGGCTAGTAACTGAGGGCTAAATAACTGTCAAAACACTACTGCTGCTTATGGATGCATGTCACAACTCTTGCTGCTATTTGGCTTTAAAAGTAATCTTCCGGGAGTCCCAACTCCCATATGAATCTTCGGCTGACTTTATCTACTTCAGAATCAGTGATACTCATGTGATAGGCATTCAGAAACAATCTTAGTGACATTTACAACTTGGTTATGACCACAAGGGTGTCCTCTGGTAACCATGACCTAGCCCTGTCTATCAGACAAGCAGCATGTAGCAGCAGCTGCCAAGGAAGTGGAGTGGCTCCTAGCTAAGGTCACCACATGTGGTTTATTTTTATGCTGAAATAAAACAAAAAAGAAATTAAAGCTGCTGAATGAAGAAAAAAATAAAGCTCCTAAGTAGGTAGTTCCCTATTTGGCTCTCTGCTTATATTGTGGGGGTTCTAAAAACCTTTTTCCCTAAGACAATACTTCAACTATATATATTTTTTTTAAGTAAAAAACTAGAAAGGACACTATCGATGATAAAAAAGAATCACTATCTCAGACATTCAGGAGTGGTGCCTAGATTAGCCTAGAAACTGACATCTTCAAGAGATCTTTATTTACAAAAACTACTGGAAATGTAACAAGAGTCAATTCATACATGGTTATACATTGTACAGTACAACCTCCCTAACACACAAAGATTAGTAATGCCCCTACCCAAGTTAATATGCATATTTCCCCCCCCCCCCCCGGGCAAAAAAATTGAGGAATTGGAGAACTGGATGGGTAGTTTACACAGAAAGGAATGTTCTCCCTTCTACTGTCAGAATTCCTTCAAATAATCCTTTACATCGTGTTCTTTTCACATACCCTCTCAGTTTCCCAAAATGCCCTGCAACCAATTACCACAGCATCAAAATTACATTTCTACACCACTAGAAAAATCAACTACATCTACCTGAAAAAATGCTTCAAGTCCTTCACAGCACTAAAAGCATAGAAAACAGAACATTTACTATAGCGGGGGAAAAATCTTCTACAGCATACGCAAGCACAATTGTTTTTTCTGTGCTTGGATTAAATTCCTAGAATTGTCAGGCATTTTATTCTTTGTCATGCAGTACAGAATTTACACTTGTGCAAAGTGCAACCTCTCTCAGCCTTCATCTACAGCAGACCTACATAAAGAGGTCTTCACTTGGCTATCAACCATGACATGAGTTATTCAGAGTCTTGGTAATGAGTTATGGATTATCAGCTCAAGCAGCAGAGTTTTCTTTTGGATTAGAAACCCTGGACCGATTCCCACATAACTCACCTATATTAAATGAATATGAAATAACTACGAAGACATGCAGTTTTAACAATCTCTTCTGCACTTCACAAAAGCAAATTAAGCAAAATCTGAGGAATTCTAAGGACAATAATTTAAATTACACAGAGGTATTTCAGAGCATTCTTCACATTGAAGACGTACTTCAAATAAAATTGCATTTGTGGTACCATTCCTTGTTTTTACACCTGTATTGTTAACTTACATAATAAACAGCACAAAGTTCTACTAGGGAGAGCTGTAATCAGTCACAGATAAAAGCTTTAGAAGCTTCCAGTAGCTTCTGAAAAGCTACTGGAAGGTTCTAGACATACAATCAAGGCTTAAAAATGTATTTATAAACACTATAGTACAAACGGACAAGATGTTTACTGCTTAAAGAGGAATGCAGTTGAGAGCCTTAAAAACTCTGCAGCATCTGTAAAGGACAGTGGTTTATTAAAAGGATATCCCACCTGTGTGACTGAGTAACAAAGACAAAACATCAGCTGGCATCTGAACTCACCTCTCACAGCAAAAGCAACAGAAGGTGGTGGTGGGGATTTATATGCATCATATTCTATCACAGCCCCTTTTCAAATCTATGTTTTAAAGAAGACTCAATAATACAGGCAAATCTCATTCTTTCTTTCTGAGAAAGGAAGGAAATTTCAGTTCATGACAATTTTAAAGACTGTCATCTGAAAGGGGACTCACTTGATCATAGCTAGATACTGACTCCAAGGAGAAACAGGAGCTAATCAGTTATGCCAAAAGCCATTCTCCCCTTGGGAAGAGCTATTCAGTGATATATACTCTGAGCTGGCTCTGCTGGAACAGGCTGGCAATGTCATTCTTGGACCACAGGTGGGCTTCCAAAGCCCTTTGGAGCACTGCTACCTACTGTTACCTGCGAGGCAAGCTTGACATAGACAAGCTGGAAGGAGACATTTCATGCTGAGTACACATCCCCATTTCTGCCAACTTTCGTCCCCAGCAAACATACCAATCGATTACCATGCATCAGAGCGCACAGTTTGAGTATTTAGCAAATACCTAGCAAAAAGTCTGCAAAATAGGAGTTAAGCTATTTTCTGTTCTGAGCACCCTATTCTGAAGTGACAGCAGATAGCTGGGGACATTTTTCTGTTTACAGAAAGAAAGCTGGTTTTGACTATGATAACTTTCCAGTACCTAAAGAGGGCCTCCAAGAAAGCTGGAGAGGCACATATTACAAGGGCATGAAGGGACAGGACAAATGGGAATGGCTTTAAACTGAAAGGGGAGGGGGGGATTTAGATTCTTCCCTATGAGGGTGGTGAGGCACTGGCACAAGATGCCCAGAGAAGTTGTGGCTGCCCCATCCCTGACAAAGTTCAAGGCCAGGTTGGACAGGGCTTGGAGCAACCTCGTCTAGTGGAAGGTGTCCCTGCGTGTGGCAGGGGCTTGGCACTAGATGAGCTTTAAGATCTCTTCCAACCCAAGCCATTCTGTGATTCTATGATTAGACACCATACCTGTAAACTCAAAAACATCTTGTTTTGACTGCCTCTTACATAGCTGCTACAAAAGCAAGTGGGAAGGCAAAGTTTTGCCAAATGAAGGCAAAACTTTTCTTTTTGTACGACAGCACAGAGCCCCAGCAAAGTCTAATTGGGGCTGACTGTTCCCTTGTATGCTGCTGTACTTCGTAATGTTGACACCATTCACTCTGCACCTGGATTTCAATCTGACTGCATGTTTGTGATCAGAAAGACAAAGTCAGACATGTCTACAAATAAAAGCAACAAGTATCATCCATCAATAACACTGTCATGAAATGCAGCTGAAAGACTAATGCTAATTAGCTATGCAATGTAACTGAGTAGCAAAGGCACTCTCAATGTTGAATGCTCTACCATTTTATCAATTTTTCAGGTATTTCATTGGATTAGAGTGATGTTCTCTAAGCAACAAACACAATCCAATCAACCAAAAAACCAACAACAGTTGCAACAGTTTTCATTCCCACCTCTTCTGCGTAAGATGCCCCAAGTGTCCAAGTAATTTAGGCTTTACCAGGAGGATGTCCCAGGCACAGGTATGCTAACACAACTAAACCAATTAAAAATGAGACTGTTTACAAAATGATAAATAGTTGTATGCAGGACACATGAAAATTATCTTACAAAATGCATTACTCTAGACCAGAGAAAACACACTCCCTCAGCACATTTATCCTACCAAACCACTAGGGAAGGCCTGATACAATGAGTCAATGCCCCATTTTACAAAGTAAAACAGTAATGAACCTCCTAAAACTCAGTGTCTTTCAACAACCATTAAAATTCTGAAATTTTGGATTAAGCCTATCAGAGAACTCACTTAAGAACAAGCCAAAAAGCCTCCCCAGCTGACTGTTTCTACCTCTTTTCATTGCACTGGTTGAAGGGTTTCTAGAGGATTCACTCTCCCCCTTTGGCTTCTGCTTCGAAAACATAAAACTATTGTCTCTTAGTAATTATTTTCTGACGTCACACCAGGATTTGTCCATGCTTATGAAAAACTGTACTCCTGACTAATTCAAGTTGGTTGGTTGTTTTTAAATAAGCACGACACCCTATTTCCACTTTAGGGTAAAATCTGAAAACTAAAGGGAGACATTGTAACTATATGGCACACTATTTTCTCATGCATTTGACTTAATGGAACAACTTCTTCCCGTACAGTCAGCATTTAATTTGCTCAAGTCCGTAAAAGTAGAGAACATAGGCACTTTTTCCTTGTTCCTCCTCCCTTACCCCAAGCCCTCTCCTACACAAGTCCCTGCAACCAGACCAAAATCAGATCCGTTTGTAACACATGACCAAGCTGCCGGATCAGTAAGTGGGTATTTGCATTTTAGCAACTGACAACATAGCTCAATTACTGCCTTTAAACTTAAACTATTAAGTTTTCACTAAAATGAATGGTTGACTTCACAGTTTGACATGGCCAAAAGACTAAGTTTAATAAAGCTGCTTCTGATTCCTTGAGTTACACAAGTTTGGCTGACCTTAACTAACAAACATTCTTTAAAACTCAGGAATACTGAAGTCTCTTCCGAGCTAAATTTGGCTATGATCATATGAATCAGGCAACAGTCATCTAAATGACTAATGTATAAATGAATGACAATGAATCTACTGATGAAATCCACTTTATTTTGGATTATCTGCCTCTCCAAACTAATCTGAGATTCTGAAGACAGACAAGAGGGGAAAATACTCAAGAGGGGAGGGAGCGGGGGAAGAAAGCAAGATGCAGAGACTGACTACGCCCAGGAACATTGTGGTGAGTCACTGACTGAAGATTAGACGCAAGGCTCTGGGCAATAGCCATACCAAGGTGTCCTAGCTAATTTAAAAGATTATGGATTATGTGATCATGTATGCTTCCAGAAATAAACAACCATCTTGTTCTGGAAAAAGTTATTTGCAGACGTTGAGGGGGGAAGGGGGCTATCATGTATGGAGCAGACAGACAAGAAAGGTAGACTCCACCCTTTAGATCATTTCATCTGTATTACTGCCAGTTGCCTGCTACAATGCAAAGGCTAAGAGACCAAGCTGAAGACCCGTCTGATGTGCCAGGAAACAAACACCTCTTCCCTCTGCAGACTCCATGCATGCCATGCCCCAGCCTCCTGAGAACAGGCAGCACTTCAGCCCCATCTCGCTTTACTGCGCAAAAAACTTGCATAACTCTTGAACAGGGGAATTAATGCAGTTACCTGATGGAGATCACCCAACTGCAACACAAACAAGGAGCTGTACACTTTTTAGTTTTAATTCTGATTCCCTTTCACTATCAGCAAGCATTAACATTCCACTACAATATCCTAAAGACAGAAACATAGCCTTATATATTACTTGGTAACCTGCTACACAGGGGGGTGGGGAAAAGCAGGTATCACTACCCCAGATTTCAGGTATTACTGAGAAAAGTCAAGAGAGCTTTCACAAGTACCCTCCAAGCATCACCATGAGAAGTTATGTGCTTTGTAAGAGAGCTGTAAAAAATTTCATTAACTTATTTCCACACATCAAACTGAAACAGATGAAAGCTACACATGCAGGAATGGAGTATGAGAACAACTGAAACAGTTTGTTTACTTTATTTAACCTGGTAGAGCTTTGGAAGGGAAAGGGGGGCACAACACATTGAACAAAGAATCTGCTTTGAAATAATTACTATTTTCTCCAGTTGTAAATCAATTTCAGTAAGTTAACTTAGTGAATGATGAATGGGATTTTAAACAGCTAAAACCAATGGCCAATTACACCTCTCTAACCTCTCCTGAGACAACAACTATCAACATGATACGAAATGGGACAATTCCCTGGCCACATGGAAAACTAGTCTTTGAACAGATCCCAATGTTAATTTCAATTGAAAGGTAACTGCCATAAAAACAAACAAAATAAAAAACAAAACACTTCTCCAGTATGGAGTGAAAGCAGATTTTTCTAGCTCTTATCTAGGCTATAAAGCAGGAAATAAAATGATACAGGTATAGCCCATATACTATCAATAAATGCTTAGAGACAATACTTAAGAACCTACCTAAAGCATTCAGACCACAAATGTCAGAACTTGCTTTGCAAAGTGCAGCCCAATAAATCAAATTACAAAGCAAGCTGCATTTGCAAACATGTCCTGTGCACTGAATATGGAATATTTAATTTTGCTTTTGACTTTACACTGAATCATCTGCTTACTTATAAAATACCTCAAGAAAAGCAAATAACCAGAAGAACCACCAAACAACCTCCATCACCCACAAAAAAAAAAAACACCAACAAACAACAGAGACAAAAAGGACATAAATACAACAGATTTGATAACGCTTACTGTATTTCTGTATCCCTCTTGCTTTGCTATTTTAACAACCTCCTTTCTTGTTAAGTACCTAAGATTAAGAGGTATAAAATACTATTTCAAAACCTGCTAGCTCATTACTATTTTTTGGCTCCTTCGCAAATGAAAAGTACTACGCTGGTGAGGGAAGAATAGTAGAGGCATATAGTATTCAGGTTCCAATTCATGTCCAAGTTACTTTACATACAACAGAGGGTACTACCTGTTGACAACTTGTTGACTAATGCTACAAAACTATCTAAATCTAGCAGTGGTATCTTGACCTATTCAGCTCTGGCTTCAAGTAGATACATAGCAGAGTTACGTAAATGAGAAGAAGGATAAACTGCATACTCAGTACTGAAGCTACCTTCTATGTTAAATCAGGTCAAAATGTACACTCAGCTTTTAGTGCAATGCACGTGCTTGGAAGATACTTAAAAAACCCCCCCTTCAGATTTCGGAAGAAAACAACCTCAGCTAATTTATGCCACATTTTTCATTGGGTTAAATGATGTGTGTTTATGCAAAAAGACTATCCAGCAAGGAAATATCTTATGAAAAGTATTTTTAGATGTGCTTGGTTTGCAGACAGCAATCTAAACAGATTAAAATATAACTTGCTCCTCTTACAAAGACATGTTGCAACAAAATCAAAACAATGGAAGAAAACCTCAGAGAGCAGGATTCTTCATGAAATAAAAGCAATCATTAGCCACACCGCAATAAAAACTATGGTAGATGCTTAATTAAAGGTAATGTATATCCCAAAAAACGTGGAACACCAATTTGTTGCTACATTATGAGTATAAATTACAACTCCCAAATAAAGTGGGAAAGCTAGTAAGTTCAGAATCATCTCACAACAAGAAGATGGAATTTTCACATGCAGCAGTACAGCAAACATGCTATTTGGTTCAAGCACCTCAGAATTTGCCTCAGAGAGCTCAGCAGAGCAAAGCTTTCACAAAGCAGATTTACAATCCCCTGCAACAAACACTAAGAGCCAGCTACCCTTCTAATGCAAGGGATTATGAGCACGTGCAAAAACACATCACTTAGCTAAGGGAGGGACTTGCATACATCAACCAGAAGACAATCACTAAAAAGCTACCACTGTTGCATATATAGAAGTAAAAGCAAGCTTGGAGAGCTGGAAGAATAACAAGCACCACAAGAGATGGAAAATTGTGACATGGTATCGTATATGGGCTTCAGTATAACCATTCAAGAATAAGGAAGACCAGCAGCACTGTGCAGAATTCCACTGACTTTGCTAATCACCACTGCAGAACAGTTCCTTCTAAAAAAAAAAAAAAAAAAAAAAAAAAATCAAGTTTTCCAACTTTTTTCTCCCACAAGAGACATATTTTCAAGTTATTCATTTTTCTAAAAAAACATCTGGCCTACGCAAAAGAGATTTTGCTCACAGAAATCCCTAATGTCTCAACTTGTACCTTTTCACAAATTTAAGACTGTCACAGCCAATTCTAACACTAATAGGCACCGTTCTTTCAGTTTCACAGCACTGTTTAATTAGTAGGTAACAAAAATTAAGGCTCTCGCAAAGTTTTCTCAAGTTTGCAGTGGTCCTCAGCCTTCAATATTAGTTCAAAACACCACCAAAATAAGCGTTTGTTAGCTTTTAATACAGTATTACCAGAGACTCTTAAAATAAACTGCTATAGAATACAAGCGAAGGAGCTTTTGTGAACTAATTATTGATCATAAGATTAAAATACATGAACACCCCACCCCAAGCTCAGGAATATATGAGCAGTTTTCACAGTGAAGTTACCAATGTGTTTGCCCCATCTTCCAAAAAAAATGTGCTCGGCCCAGCAGTCTTCAACAATTACATGAATAAATCAAAAAAATTGGGTGAACAAAGACATAGCAAAGTTTGCTGATCACAAAAATTCATTGTAAAATAACCCTTACTACATGTTAGTGCAGAATTGCAAAGCAAGTTCTTCATGCAGATGGTAATAAAACAGCACATAGAGTCTGGTGTAAACAAGTAAAAAATGAACGTGGTACAAAATAACTCAATGTCATAACAATGTGGTAACAACTGTACAATGCAAGAAAAAGTATCTCCTTTTCCTACACAGTTTTTGAAACAGCATCTTTTCAGAGCTCAGTGAGGGTCAAAGTATCAAGACTTAATAATACTTTCATTCTCTCTTCCTTTCTTGCTTATTACTATGTCATGCAGAAATTGATGGTATACCCTCATCTCAACTAGTACAAGCAGTCATAAACACCCTAACTTTTGGGTTGCCCAGAAAAATTCAGAGAACAGCACCAAGAACTAACCACAGGTTAGGAGAAGTTACTATACAAGCAGAGACCAATAGATTGTGATTCTTCAGTTTGGTTGAGGAGAGAAGAGACACAGAAGTGGCATGTTAAATAAAGATGTTTGCTTAAAAAAATAAAATTAAGCACATCAGTAACAACCAGTCATTACTACTTGGAACACAGGAATATGGTGGAAATGAGTTAAATCACTGATCTGCACACTTAAGACAAAACCATTGATATTTTTGCCAAGAAACACAAGTAATTATTGCCAAAACTGTAAGCAAAGTCAGGAAAAAAAAATAAATCACAACTCGCAGAGAACAATTCCACCAACAGCTGTAAGAACAAAGTCCAAAAGGTCAGCTCGGCCCAGGAAACTTCCAAAGCCCCCAAGTACTGAGCATGTCAGGAGAGTATGACAGTAAAGATAGCAAAATATTTGCCCTATACTTACACTCTTCCGTAAGCATCACTGCTGGACACAATCAGACCATCTATATTGACCTGAACAGACCTTCAGCAGGAGTTGGGAAAGGAAGATCTCCTTTAGTCAGTCTTCCACTATCTCATTTAATTAGCTTTAACAGGTATGTACTTAACTATCACCAAATTTCAATTCTAATTAATTGGAAATTGCTTATCTTTATGTGCCTTTGGAAATTCCAGCCAATACTGGGCCAGCAATTTAAATTCTTAAATAATTTGGTCAATGTACTGTGACCTTTAAAGAAAAACCCCAGTAGCAGGCTGCAGGCAGATTTAAAAATAAATTACCACACTCCAGTTAAAAAGTTAAAAAATGGTACCTCTTGCGGTTTCAACTTTTCTATGTCTGTGGAGAGGTCTGAGCTTTTTCCATGAAGACTGCCATTTTCCTGTGAACAGGCAAGCAGTAAGAACAATTAGGACAAGGATACCATTCCATATTGAAATTATGGAAAAAAAGCAATGAATTTTTGAGTTGAACATGTAAGACAATTATAACTTATTTAAACTCCGTATGTTAACCACAAGGAATAACCTAGGAATGTAGAAAGCTAAGTATATCATGTACCCTGTCTTCCAAGAAAATCTGATCTATATTCTTTACAATACAGACCCACACACTCATTTCAGCTTTTCCTCAAAGTCATCTGATCTGGCAGCACATGAAGTAGCAGAACTTATCTTTATTCAAAATTCTGAGCCAGGAGTGCAAAGCATTTCATTTCATTCAAAGAAAATCAAAAAATAAAGACCATACATTTCACTTCAAATTTATGCATGTAAACTTCATTTAGACTGGTAAATGAAGTCCAGTGCTTTTTCAGCAATTTCAATACTGAAGAGAATTTCCTTTGTTCTACTTTTTTGCCAAAAAACATGGCCATGGGATGAATTAAATTTGTGCCTCCTAAGCATTACCAATTCTGTACACAGACAGTATGTATTTCTAGTGTTCATGACTTTTGGGGAAAACACCGGAATGGAGTTTTCCTGGGAAAGGAATTCAGCTTTCTTTAAAATAAAACTGCTGTCATTTAAACAATATCCCAGACAACCATTCTTTATTGCTTCATGCAGGGCCTCTAGAGAAAATTGCTGTACTGGGGTTTTTTTCAGCCCCATCAAATTCGTAAGTGTATTGAAGGCCTGGGCAAAAATGATACTCATCAGCCAAACTCCTTGAATTCCTTTGGATAGCCACTTCACATTGATGCTGCATAATCCTGACCCGGTGGGACAGGCCTTACTCTTCACTACATGAAGATGATATCCTACATAAAACCAAGGAGATGCACATGTTTTGTAATCTTAAAGCCCAGCACCAGAGGCTGATGCTTCCTAAGACAACTCCATCACACTGGTGTCTCAGGAAAACCTAAACCTACCAGCATCTACTACTTGGTCAGTGATCCTATCAGGAACTGCTGCCAAACAGATCATATCCTTCAAGGACTGTGAGCCAACAGCTCAGAGCTAAACTGACCCCATGAAGAAATTTCATGGGCAGTCTAATCTAACATGAGTACTGCTCTTGAATTTATCTCATATAGCAGGCTTTCCAAAAAGAAAATTAGTGTAGGAAGACATCTGTGGAGATATTCAACTTATAATAACTTTTCACTAGAATTTAGGATTATTGGGGTGCTGTCGCCCATGATTTCTGCTGCCTTTTGACAAGGGATTTTTTTGCTTAAGTGAAGAAAACTTTACCACCTCAATACTACAGGAACAAATGATTTTTTTTCCTTTAAAAAGAGAAGGCAAAAACCACAAAACATTGTTTTGAGAGACAGAGGGAAGAAATGAACCTTATTATTTCATTTTTAGTTTATAAATCAAAAGAGTTTGCATGCAAGTATTTGGTCTTCTCTCTAAATTTTATACTGATGCACACAAAGCTATACTATAAAATAATTAAATTCAGCCACAAATACAAGCAGGGAAATAAATCTACATGTCAGTATTTTCAAAGTCTATAACTTTCTGAAAAAAATCAGACATCATTAACTACCAATTGTCTAAAATTAAACATAATTTATAATGTATTTAGTTTGAATTAAGAAAGACCTATTAAAATTGCATGCTCCAGTTTAAACAAAAATGAACATATTTGCTTTAAAAAAAAAAAATCCTGCAACCATCACAAGCTGTAAATAATTGGTGCTTCAGAATGAACTCTCAGCATCATCTCAAATTACTAGCATGCAAGAGAGAAACCTCTGCACTTAGCACAGGAACAAATGCTTCAATAACATTCTAGGGATAGATTCTATCAACTTAACAATATACTCTGGTTAGAATCCAACTGGCTTTAGCTGAAACTGTCCTATCATAAATTATGATTCAGCAACAATTGTTTGCTGGGAGGGTAATTCCCCTCCCCCTGTCTTACCCCATCTCACGCCCCAACACCACCCCCACTACCCCTTTTTTTTTTTAATATATACTATTTTAAGTCCGAGTTACAGAGACTGACACCTGACCACATAAGAATTTAAGATCTATTTTTCCAGAAGCCTTCCATAGGGCTCAAGACAAAACTACACTTATATTTGCTTTTCTTAATGATACACCCCAAATAGCACCAACCTCTTCTATGGTTCTAACTTCCAATATATCTCTGTTAGAGCACTAACATCTGCTTTTATTACTAGCTTTAGGGTATAATGGTATAGTTTGTGGAGGGTTCAATTCTTGACCAGTGTTTGAATGTCTTAGTCATAATCTTCTGTTATAGCAAACATCTCTCCACACACACACACACAAAAAATCACCAATCCAAAACCAACCAAAAAAATAACCAAAGAAAAACCCCAGACAATAAGAACACACCCAGCACACTGACTTCACAGTACTGGAATGTTAGCTGGCTGATCCTCTAACAAAAAAAAGTGATTAATATAGCTAACAAATTACAGGCTCAAAATCAAGTTAAGTCAGCTTAATTTATGACTTATTTAAATTGATCAGCAACATCATAAATGAGTGTCAAGACACCAAACAATACAAGTTACTTAAAGCTGCGTAATAAGATCCCAGTTCAAATGCAGAAAAAGCGTCTAAAGGCTCATCAAATTACGCAGGATGTTTTAGAACAATACCTACTTTCTATGTTTCACAGAAATATTTCCACCACCCATAAAGGTCTCCTATCTTTGTATTATAATTTATTTACCAAAATCAATGGAAAAATGAGGACTTCATGATAAATATTCCTAACGCTTTCTCCCAAAGTCAGAAGGCAGCTTTAACAATATTCAGTGAGCTGGATGAGACCTTGCAGACTACCCACTTTATTCCACAGCAAAAGAAAGCTGCAAAAGAGCTAACACAGCTTTCTGGCTCAAGAGTACTGAAATCAGAACAGATTATTTAGACTAGGCCCATCAGTTCTGCTGTGCATTTCTAACAATTCATTCATTAGCTACTTAGCTCACTGGCTTTTCCGGGAGTAGACATTCATAAAAAGAAAATTGAGAATATGAAAGGGAATGTGATTTACAAGAGAGAAAGCTTGCTTTTGACCATTGAGCTGTTTTTTTAACAGGCAGTATTACTTTAGGGTATTAGATACTATCAAAAAACTTTAGCTCAGTAAGCAGGATGGATAAAGCTGGAATGGTAACAGAAGAAAGGTATTTAAAGAGAAAAGGGCCTCTCTGACATGACAAACACACACTATAGCTGGCTAATGATAATGGGAAGTGTTCCCTACACTTTGCAAAGAAATGCACCTGAGTACATAATGACTTATATTTTCATTTTCTGACCATAAGGTAAATAAAACAGATATCATTCAAGTATGCAGTTACGTTTTTTCATAAATTCTTAACCTTTATAATTTTTAGCCTTAGAAATCTGAATCACTACAGCAGCATATCAAAGTCAAAGTCTCTAAAAGATGCTAATCTGTCATTTAAAGGATCTTACCCCTCAAAAACATTGCCAAATCATTTGCGGATTTTCACTGCATGTTCCCATAAACTTTGCCTATGAATTATTATGTGGAAACCTTACCCTTGAAGATTCATATGAAGGACTTGGCTGACCACTTGCTCCCCAGGATGTGGCACCTGTTCGCTCATCCATACCTAGCAATAAGAAGAAAAATACAGACCTATTAGAAAAAACAGCAAAAGCATAATGCTCTCTGATGCAACCTGAAAGCAAATTCATCCGCTTCCATATACTTAAAGCGGTATTTCTAAAGCAAAACTTAAGATGAACAGTTTCCTTGTTAATGAAGCTGGCTACAAAGCAACCTACTCATTTGGACACCTGCAGCTGCTGAAAACAGGAGCATAAAAAGTCAAGATGATTTGCCAATCTACAGCGTCTGCCCTACCCAATCCGTAAGAAATTAGCATCAGTAACAAAACAAGCACAGCGACGTTAGTGCGGCTTTCCGCACAGCCTGATTTATCCTTCATCTTAAGCAGTGAATATCGCAGCACATACCGTGAAACATATACTTGTTATCAACTTTTTGCTCTCATGACTTGCATAAGTATTGTAATATGTGCAAAATTACTTTCCCTGCTTGTTCTTTATGTAACATGCAAGATATTTCAGCATAAGGGGGGAAAAAGCAAGGCAGACTGGTTATATTTCAATGGCTTAAAAAAAAGTCCCAACCACCACAGACACTGATGGTGTCTGCCCTAGTAAAACAGGAATCTGTAACGGTTCTTTTAGAATCAGTTCCCTTTATGCAAATCCAGCTTTCAGCTCAAAAGAGAATGGGGAACGAAAAAAATAGGGAGTTCTTTAAACTCTGTATCAGAATAAATATCCCCTGTATACACACATATAATTTATATAACATGCTCTAGCCAACAATTACAAACACTGTTGCCAAAAATTTCTCTAATTACTTTCTATTAAAATTAATAGGTCAAACCGTCTTTCAACCACATTCCAAAACAAATGACTGCAAAAGTATTTGAATTCCTGTAACCAATTCATTTATACAGGATAAGGTTACTATTCTAGTAATCAAGTTCCTGATTATTTGTATCACAAGGTATTTTTAACAGGAAGGAGCACTTCCATCCTAAATTGCAGACTTCCACATGCTTTGGCCTACAAAAACACAACTCATTATTTCCCTGTCACTCAAACTCATAAAGAGTTTTGATATAAAGCATAAATTCTTTACTTGATGTATTGTATAAAGTATTTATTAAGCTTCA
The DNA here is from genome assembly GCA_009867235.2 of Psittacus erithacus. Taxonomy (NCBI): domain Eukaryota; kingdom Metazoa; phylum Chordata; class Aves; order Psittaciformes; family Psittacidae; genus Psittacus; species Psittacus erithacus. Next base: position 70,451 of record WYDI02028927.1, read on the forward strand.
AAAAGTAATAATTTATAAATAAGAACTAAGTGTCACAATTTATACATAACAGCTGAGCACAAGTTACTCCATCTATGATCCCTAAACCCTAATTTTATATTGAAACTATAAAACTTTCACACACGCCTCTCAGACTGGCCGCACTACAAAATAAAATGCAAGTAAATAGTGTAAATAACTACCTACGGAGTAATAGTATGCTAAAATTTTTTCTTTATGAAATTCTAATAATTTTTTCTTTATGTGTTTTTCAAAGCTACAAAATACTGTCTTGACAAAGCCTGCAGAAAGCATGTTAAATAGAGTGTACAGCACAATCACCCAGGTGAAAGCTACAGACACCTTCTGTGTACTGCAGGAAAGATCCTCATGGTTGGAAATGCAAAACCACCACTACACTGAGCCAGCAGTTTGTGGAAGTTCGCTGCTTTGCAGCTGACAGCATTGTTGTTGTTTCATTGTAACTGGTCCAGGAGCTGAGTAAAAAGTCGTGGCTGGCACTGACAAAGGCAAAAGTAATCTTTTGGCACAACTGACTCCTTTCTGACAGAAACAACAGCGCTACTAATCCAGTGATCATCATAACAAGTCTGCCAGTGCTTCAGTTTCAAAAGAGACATATAGCGAAGGGAGGAACTAAAATATCTTCCTGCAAGACAAAGTGTTTGGGAAAGCCTAAGACACAGTACAGTATATCAACCCATTTAGGAAATACACCAGCAGATAATGGTTATGCAAAGACTGCTTAGACGCATGACCCCTGACCAGTAAAACATGTTATCATGCAAAAATTTGAGTCAGTGGGGTGTTAAGGACCCATGTTAAAGTTCTGCTAAATCAGCACAAGTATATCTAAAATTTGTCAAAATTCTAAATTTGAATTATGCAAATAAGTTTTTTAGAGAAATTGCTCTAAACCAAAATATAACAGTTTAAGATGGGGAAGAAAAATAATTTCTAAATAGTGCCCAGAACTGGTTCTCTAAAAAAGCCCAGTATGGTTAGCTGAAGTACTGAGGAGTATCAACACACTTCCTGTTCCTGCCAGGTGCCTTTCTCCTCCTTTTCAGGCGGCACTTTTTCTTCTTTTACATGCTCAAAACAGGCTTGCATCTAGACCTACCCTTTAATCAGAATTTGCACACAAGGCACACACATTCACATTTTAAAAGCTCCTTGAAGGCTATGAGGAAGAATTTCATTTGCCTGTAAGGAAGAATTTCACTGCCTACAGAACACGAGCACTCTGATTTCCCGCTGCTTGACATCTGGATTTGACTTGAACAAAGCTGCTGTTGCCCTCAGTCCCCATCAACATAGCACACACCAAACAAGCAGAAAACTGGCCAGCAACCCTCAACTAGGACATCAGATATGTGTCTGCAGTGACGTTCAAGGAACCTGTTCTGGTTGGTACACTAATGTATTTTCCAGTGATAACACATGAAAAATAATCAAATGCTGCAAAAGACAAAGACCCAGAAAAAAACCCTCTTAGCAGGCTGAGCACAAACACCACACACTTTAATGTGGCCAAAGGTAGCTCTACAGGAATGCACCAGGAGCATAAAATATGTGCTCCAGATGGAGGACAGTGGAGAACACTCCCTAAGAAAGAACACAGGGGTCAGCTCTAGCGATAAATTCAACAGTCTCAAAGCAAAAAAAAAAAAGTGTCATCGAAGGGTTAAAGCATTTTCCGGAGAAATGCAAAACAGAATTGAGGAACTAGGGGAATCATCACCTTCATATAACCCCTTCCACAAGGAAATGCGGCATCCAATTCCAGTATCCACTAATTCCTCACGGATGTTAAAGGGCACAGGAAAGCTATGACAGTTAGCAGAGCACTGAAAACCATGCTGCACATGGAAAGGCTGCAATATCTCAATCTGTTTAGCAATGCAAAGAAGGGTGAAATACAATGACTGCATGTTATAAACACAGATACATGCAGTCAGGTAGACAAAAGTACAATGAGGTTCTAACCCCACTTCCTTTTTTCTATAGGCATTGAGATGGAAAGCAACTGAAATGACTCAAGCTGATTTCATAGTTCCCAAACAAAATAGGCTACTTGTACAGCAGACAGGCCACAGTTTAACTAGGGGTAATTTGGTACATTTGATCTCTGTTTGAGCAGACCCAGCTGGCAGCCTGTAGCTGGCATGGCTCACAGACACCTCCAATGCAGTCCCTGCTGCTCTGCCAGGGAGGGCAAGCAGGACACTGCCCCCTGCCTTTGGCCTACCCTGCAGACAGAGAACAGCCCCAGCCTGGGACCCTAGCCAGGCTGCAGCAAAGGCTGCGTGTTCCTCACTCACCTTGTAGGGCCAGGCCAGTCAAAAGGATGCTTTCTGACTTTATGCACTGAAGTCTAAAAAGGCTTTGCTTAATGCCATTTTAAAGATGGTGCTGTGAGTATTTTGAACTCTTCCAGAAGAAAAGCTGAAGAAACCTGTTGCCTTACTACTTCTATGTATGCATTCATTTCGAAGAAACAGGTCCAAACATTTATCTAATGAAAAAATTGGATCTTACAATCAAACTGAAATGAAAGTTGTTGTTCTTGCTCGTATAAGACAACCATATTTAAAACTTATTTCAAGAGATACAGGCTCTCATGTTCGTGTAAACAAGATAGGGTTACCATCTGCTATGATCTTGATCAAATAAATGATTTGACAAAAAAAATCACATTGTAGATTGTATACTAGGTACTCAAGGTATGAGTTTCTATCTTTCATAGCTTCTTTATCCAATTTTGTTTCAGAGTAATAATATTCCTTTAGATAGGATTCAACAACTGAAATCAATTGCAAAAAAAACAAGAGCACAAACCATAACAGCACTGATTGTATTTTGCATCTTAGACACCCAAACAAATCAATCTACCATTAGACCCTATATTGTAAAAAGTCTATTGTGAAGCACGATGCAACTTATTACCTAAAATTATATTTCAGGACTAGACTTTCCAGTAAGGGGACGCAAAGAGAAATATTATTTGATGGAGAAATACTGCTTCAATTAAAAAATTTAAATTTCAATAGGTCAAGACTATTTCTCAGCCTCTTCTTCTTGCTTGCAAATAGAAAATATTTCTCACTTTATATTACACTTAATATTTTTAGTAACATGATGATTTCCATTCTAATATAGTAGTTGAAATTTGCAAATCAGATAAGCTAGTAAAGAAAAGATAAAAGTTCCACATATTTATTACCAGGAAAGGGGCAGGGAAGACAGAGGACAACGCTCAAAACCAAAGGCAGCTTGACAATAGATGACATGTGGTGGGCTTAAAATATACAAAGCTAAGGACATTAATCAAATTGAGAAGAGAAATGAAACCCAGGCAACCTATCAACAGTCTAACCACTGAAGTGCCACTGGGATAAATTCAGATGCAACATTCTAATTAGGTAAAAGACAAACCACTTCAATTTCAAACTATACAAATAGAGGGCTTTCTCTCCAGCCACCCCTAAAGGCAAGGCAAGGGGAAGTACTTCAAGCAAGGGGCGGGAGGAAAGAGGGAAGAAAGACTTAATCTCAATCCATACTGCTTCTTGAAGAACGTAGCAATTGCCTTACACCATATGGATGTGAAGTCTGGATCAAAATGGAAAGTTCCTCCCCAGTAAAAGAACTTCTTCTTAGAAGCACCAGTGGTAGTAGCAGAGCAGTATCTCTTTTTCTACCTTTTGCCTCAGAGAAGATTAATGGAAGTGCAATGGATATGTCACAAACACTATCTTGAGTCAGACCTGTCTGCTACAAACTCTGGTCTCCACAATTCCTTCAGGAAACTTCCTGAGATACTTTTATTCAACTGCATGATGCTGCTCACTCTCCTCCCTGTATTAAGCCCCAGAGTTGCAGACAGAACACTTAATCCACTGTGTGGTCTAAAAGTGAGATTTCTCCTGGGCCTAACCATTACTTTCAATATCCTTCCCCACCTGCCCAGTCAGGTTTATAACCATGAGAATTGAGGTTGTTAACTACCAACCTCTAATGGCAGACATTTAAAAGCTCAATGAAGCGCTGCAGGGATTGAAGCCACCCTGAGGAGGCATCAGTTATCTCAATTATTACCCATAAAACATTAGCTTCCATTTGAATATTTTTCTTTGTAAAGATCAGTTTGTAAGAACTGTCTGAAATATCAACAGAGATTCTTATTAGTAGTAAATAAATTAATCTGTATTTTTGAAACATTGTTTATCCTGGAGAATCCCAGAGCACGATTATCTGACATAGCAAAGAATAAACATCCGCTATGCCAGTTATTGTGGAAATTATTTTCAGAATAGGCAATAAGATACGCTATACAAAGTTAATTTCTATCCCCAGAATAAGCAATCACAATTAAAACTTCAGCAGAACAAAATTATTCAAATGGGAGAAATGTACATCAAGCACACATCTTGCCTGAGTAACAGCAAAACCAGACCAAAATTAGCATTGACAGGTGTTAAAAATTGGCTGGATCCTAAAATGTATCAGCAAATTGTATTAACTCTTTATAGAAAGCTTTCTAAAACCTGTATTTCATACAGAAAATTATTTGCAAGAACAGTATTTTCCCAGGTCAGAATAACACTTTGGGGTGGACACTTAGAAGAACTTTTTCTAATACAACAGAATACTTACATTGCATAAAGACAGAATAACATGGGAAAAAGTCATGCTGTTTCAGGAAAACTGATGAAAAGCTTTACTTTAACAGTGTCTATTAACATCAAAAGTCAGTACTGCTAATGGAGTTCATGTATAATTACAAAGTATGTTTTAGATTTGTTTCCACTCATTACCTAAATACAATTTGCTATTAAAAAAAGGCCATTACTACTTTTTACTTAATTTCAGAAACAATCCTATTCATTTCTTGTAATAAGGCCCATGTATTTTGCAAGAACAACACCACTAGGTCATTAATTCCTGTACTAGCAGTGCCCTTACAGAAATGTCAGAAGTAACCTGCTTCTCTTTCCTCTTATTTTGTTTCCCAAACTCTAAATCATGTCACCAAACACAGCAAGTGACCTGGTATGACCTGGGCACTTCAAATACAGTACAATCTGCTCAAAAATGACACGGAACTGGCATTTCCCACCCAAACTGTACTAAACCAGAAAACTGCATATTGCTACAACCAACCTGCCAGAAAAAGCACATCAGGTACAGTTCAAAGAGGATAGCATATTTACAATACTGTATGTAACATGCTGTATGCCATATATTTATTATTTGTGTCTATTTATTCAAACGGTTCAAGCATAATGATGAAAATACAAAATTTAGCATCTAAAACAGTTAAAAAAAAAAGTCTCCCTGTATATATACAAGCTTTAATATTATTCTTCCACTCAATTCAAAGTTAAAATTCGAGGGGGGGAACCCAACACCTAAAATGCTTATGTTTATATATGTTACATTTACATGTGTGCAGACACAGTATAATTTGAAACCTCTCCAGTTACAGATGTGAATACAGCAAACCAGCTTAGAGATACAGCCTTTAGCAGGGATACAAGCCAGAGCTTTTCTTCATATGCGAGCACACACACTGTTAAACTGCTATTAAATTGCATCATGCTGCTTATTCGTCCCTCTGTATTGAACCATGAAGTATCAGACTGAAGAGCTCTAACACGCAAGTATCAGCTTTACGATATTAGCTACCATAATAATCCATTCAACTGGCAAATTTTCCTGTGGTCACTTCAGTTATGACTCAACAGCTTTATATAATCACACACTTTACTACACATATATATATTTATATATATTTTTATTTATATGTAAACCAAACCAAGGCCAGCGTCACAAGACTGAACACACCAGGCCAAAAATATTCAAATATAACCCCACAGTCAACAGCCACTGTTACCAAATGTATTATTACAACAGCACAGAAAACGGCCAATTCAGGCACCAGAACACAGTACAACCCCAGTTATGCAGCATGTAACTGAGACACTAATCCTCATGAGCAAAGAAAACTCTGCAAGTGTAACAGCTTTTCCAACAATGTATCTAAAAACGTTAAGAAAAAGTGCTTTCAGTCATTTACCGCAGCCAGCAAACTCTGACCCTCTTGAAAACAAACTCCAAGATCAACCTGTCAGTGTCCCTTCATAGTGTTGATGATTGTCATGTACATGTATGATTAAAATCATCCAACTGTAACAAATTAAAAGTACTTTGTTGATATTTAGATTATCATTAATGCATTAACACTCAAACCCTCTAAGGAAAAAAAGACCCTCTGACATACCGAGTAGCTGGGGGTTTAGAGGGGTTAAGGGAGAGAGAGAAGAAAGAGGGGAAAGGAACTGAAACAATACATTTGTGAGAAACATCATAAACTTTGTTTTTCTGAGTTCACGTAGGTAAACCAGAGGAGAAATAAAGTATCACACAAAAACCTTCCATCTCAGCGAGCCTTGATTTTGAGCTTAAAGTATAATGGCAAGTATAGTATACAGTATAGCCAAGGAAATGTAAATGCCACATTTACATTTCTACAATTGGAAACAAAGATATTTACAGATATGCAGTCAAGATCATAGAAGTCCGATCTTCAAAAGATCTAGACAAAGCCATTTCCTAAAAGTATGTGAAAGAAAACCTATACTTTGCTAATGCACACAGTATCCCTGTATCAGATTTTTGGCTACCCTACACTACCAAAATCCAACATCTATCTATTAGCAGCAGCACAGCATCCCGGCATCTCACATTAAAAAAATCAATACGCTAACATCTTATGTTTATCATAAAAGAAAGCTTGTAGAAGACGAAGTAGTTTGAAAGGTTTTCAGGTTTACCCAACCCTAACCCTGATTTTTCCCCACCACTGCCCTCCCCGGTTTATCTTTAAAAGAAGATTTCTTATGATTACTTGTTCAAAAGAGTGCACAGTTCTTAGCAGAATTCTGGCTCTTTCAAGTCAGCTGGAAAAGTGTCTATTATATGAATATGTCAGCATCAGACATCATCTTTTAACTCTAAACCAAAGTTTAGCTGCTCAGTATTTAAACAGGGAAGAACGTCTAATGGATAAATACAAGCACAACACATCTGTTCAGTTAAGCTAGAGATGCGGTAGGCTAGCTCTATGTTACATGTGAAAAAACAATAGAATAAATATAGCAAATATTGACTTGGGTAATTATTGCAACCTGGAGCACTTATCTTGCTCTTTTTGCTCTGTTTTGGTTGGGTTTTTTTTTCCAAAATCAAGAAGAAAGCCTCCATACTTCTTCATTTTCATACAAGAAAGAAGCTTCTGCAAGATTAGGGCTTTACCATTTGCCCTGCAGTACAGCAATGTGCCCTGCTGGTTTGTCCAAGGGAAGATAGCACCTATTTCCTCAGTAAAAGCCCTGCCTAAAGCAAAATGTGTGTTCGTTCTTCCATTATTGGGGGGGGGGGGGGAGTTTAGGCTATTAAAAACTTTCAAGAAGCCTCTCTATCTGCGTTTATACAGTCAAGAATTTGAGCTTACAGAACTTAACATTAGCCTGCAATATCAAGGACTACTTTTTCCAAGATGCACTGTGCACTAACTGGTGCTTCCCCTTCAGAAGCTGGCTGGAATGTACTAAAGTTCTTGCCAGGTACTCCTTTTGCAGAAGTCCAAAACCAACAGTTCTCAGTAATTCCATTACTTCCAAAAGGCATATGCAGAATCCTGTCTGAACAAACGATGGAGACCTGGCACAGCCTGCGCTGCCAGGAGGGTCCTCGGAGGCCTTAAAAAGAAACCCCAAAACACAACAAACCCAAACAAATAAAAAGCCCCAAGAATGCTTCAAACCTCTTCCCTCAACATTGAGATAGTTCTTCCAACCACTTCTGTGACAGAGATTTCATTGGTATTTTTGAGCCTCATTCTCAAAGTAAGAAAACATGACATTCTCTGTCAAAGAAGAGAAATCTGCCTTTAAATTTCCCAGATACCATTATATCTGCCCAAGTATTTACTGAATCAAACTCCTTGCTGCCTGGGTTGTTAGCTGCTTTCTGAGTCAGGCAGGCAGGTTTGTGTTGACAGCTTCCTTAATGTGAGTGGCAGTAAATGATGGTGTGCCCACAATGCTGGAAAGCTGATATGATTCAGTTCAGTCTCTTACATCAACAAACGAGGTGGAAAGAAGTTTGCTGCCTGATGTTAATGGGCCTTGCACTAATACACAGCAGTACTGTAGCAACTGAGATGTATGAGGGAGCCTAGTTTACGTTCCATTCCCAAAAAAAATGTTTCTGTTCATTAGGAGTTCCCACTCTTTATCTGAAAGAACGGCTGCTCCTTCCATTGAATCAAGATGTCTTACCACACCTCACTGATGTATTAAGTTGCCCAACACCTGTATTCACCAGTTTCTTCCTTCATAACTGAACAGTATTAACCTACTTATTTCCATTGCACTTCAGGATCACGCGCATTTTATCATTCTTCTGCTAGCATATCCATGTTGTTACAGCTGATAAGTTTGGAAGGATTACCTTCAAACAACAAAATTATACCTTTAGATAATTTAGCCAGTTACGCAGAAGTAACAACTCTAGAGTAGTCAAGACCCCCTGTTCAGCACTGTGGTATTTAAATACTGAAAAATAATGACAACAGTTTAACACTGCTAATTTAGCAGAGGGATCCAGCTATTTCTAAAAGAACTTACAGCAGTACCCTCGCTAACTTAAAAAAAAAAAAGGCTCTGGGTCTGATAGAAATGAGTCCAGAAATACCTACACTTGCTAGCGAAGATGTCAAGATTTCTCCAACTTGACTTCTTAACCAAAAGACAGATTTTCTTCCTCCTGTTTGAAGACTTCACTGCTCTTCCTTCTATTTCTTCTGCTAGCCTTTCATTTAATACTCCATACTCTGGTTGGACTGCATAACATTTCTCCTCAGCTTAAATCCTAAATATCACACTTTTTACAGAAATGTGAGTTTTCAATGCTCTTCTTGTAAGAAGCGTTACATGAGCTAAAACACTCTTAATAAAATACACTTAGAAACCATACACACGTCAGAAACAGAACTTAGATGGAAAAGTTACAACTGGAATTCATAATCAAGTATCTCCATTTTAAATTGTCTTTGTTCCTTAACAACCTTACGGCTGGAACTGACATACCTGCTTGCTGCTGCTGAGCTGCATTTTTTCAATGAGGACAAGTTGCACTTTGACAAATGAGCAAAAAAATGCTCCTGCTTCTCAAAGTATGCTGTTACAGTAGTTCTGTAGGTTATAGCTAGAAAATGCTGAAAGCCAATGAAATGTGGTAGACTCTGTGGTGAAAAGAACCCTTACCTAGTAATTATTCTTTCTATAATTATAATACATCATTAAACAATTCCAAACATTAATTTGGATAGTCTATAGACAAAAAGCAAGTAGCAATCAATAACTAGTTGACTGCTACTGCTGAACCCAGGACAGGTATTTTTTTAATTCCTTCTCCCAGGATGTTTTAAAAGTCTCTCCTTCGACAAAAGCATCAAATAGTCTCACAACTTCATTCCTATAAAACTTAGACCTTAAAATGCAGAACAGGTTTCTAGGGATATTTCATTGGGACACAGAAACTAAAGAATTTAGATTAGAATTAGAACCAATATTGTAAGTTTAATATTACAGGTGAGTAAGAGTAAGAAGTGGATGGAAGGATACAAAAACTCTTCAGCAGTTCCCTATCACTGGCAGAGAGCTAGTCCCTGCCAGCACAGCATCCAGCACATTGGCTAACATGTAAGCTACAGCACTACAACACTTCCTCATGCAAAGTAAGTCTTTAAACAGCCAAGCAACATTTCCCAACTCCTCAAGGGATTTTGATGCAGGAACCACTGCCAGACAACAGCTCATGAGTCAAGTTTTATGTATGCAAACATAAGCCTATCTTATTAACAACTAAGAGCTGGCTGCCACCCCAAAGGAGGCCACCCGGCTTCCCTTAACACTTTGCTGTCCCCATTGCCATAGCAAGGCTTTTGCGTCTTCCTCCCTCATACCAGCACCATTGTTTTGCAAGGCCCTGCAGTAAACCCGTTCAGGAAGAAACTAGCAGAAAACAGAACCATAAAAACAACCCTTGCTGGTTTCTGGCCAGATGAGCTCACAGAAATATTTCACTGCTGGGTCAGAACATGACCAGCACTGGCAGAAAGGAAGGGGAGAGCACAAGAATCAGACAAGGCCAAAGTCAGAGTCATAATCATGTAAAGGGGCAGGGAAGCCAGCCTCCACCACTTCTCAAGCATTCACTAGCTCTGAGACTGCCAATATTCTAGAAACATAGTGACGTCTTAGAGAAAGAGGGAAAAGACATCACTGTGTGGTAATGCACAAAATCTTGCCGTCTACTTTAGAACTCTACTGGCTTTATTGGACCACTGATACTACATGAGTGTGTGAGAAAAAGAACAGAATAAATGCATGTTTTAATTACAACAAAGACCAACAAGCTTCATAAAATCTTAAAGCTATCAAATCTGCTCAGCGTTAGGGTAAAAACAGGTTACCAGGAAGTTCAACAGTGCCAGAACACTCACATAGAGTATCATTCACTTGCTAGAATTTCAGCCAAAATTTAAAGGAAGAGTAAATTACTTGAAACTAAATGGCAACAAAACCCAAGATCTTTCCTTCCCTCTGTTTCTTCTGTAATTAAAAAGACAAAAAGTAGGACTCTTTAAAAATTTTTAAGTACACTTTGAATTCTAGCCAAAACAAGTCTACAGTTCCATGTGCCAAATAAGTTGATTCTATAAATTACTATAGCACATTTTCTCTTTTGTATTTTAGAATCTTAAGCACTGCCAAAACAAGCCAATTTAAACTTTGCCTCTCTGGGTGGTGACTTGAAGTTTAAGTTTTGTTGGCCTTAAATCCAGCATTTGGCTCTCTTTCCGTTACTGCTTTTAGCTCTAGCAACAGCTTTCAGACTTTGCTTCACTTTGTACTTCACTTTTTCATACTCCAACACAATGAAATTTGTGTGAGTGCCCAGCTTTGCTCAGCCACTAAAAATAAAATGTTACCCTTTATAAGGATTATCAAATAATTGAGATACTCTTCACATTCTGTCAAATATGCAAAATAAAAAATGAAAAAACAGTTTCTGCCTTTTTAAACAGGACAACTATGACTCAATACCTGGGAAAAAACTTCTTATATTCCAGTCACAAAGAATATTATTACCCTTCAACGTACTATCACTTAACTGTTTTGCAGATCACACTGTGTGAAAGGGTAATAAGGCATCAAATCTCTCTTCGTACCACTATTTGTACATGAAGTATTACTGACTTAGGTTCCGATGAAAAATTATCAACCCTCCCTTCAAGATGGGGAGCATTCTCAAGATTCACACATGTAATAGGACAACTCAGAATAAACACCACATACCGCTCCACAGTATGCGTTCACATGGACTAAAAATGCAGAACATAATCCTTTAGAAAAGGATGGCCCACATAATGTTAAAAAAATTAGGAATACTGGTAAACTGAACTGCATTGAACCTGAATTCAAACAAATGTGGTAGGCTCACATAACTGAAAGGCTACAGTAGATGAAGTTCACATCCTTTTGTGCCCATTCCACAGACCCCAGCAGCAGAAGTACACACTAGTACTTCTCTGAACTTTCACAAGTGGTGAAAGCCCAGTGAATCTAGCAAATACAGGTTAACATAGGATGCATGTGAATCAAATGCAAAAATTCAAGTACAAAGAGCTCCAGTCCATTGTAATTCACTGCACATATCTAAAGATGCAAAATTTGTATTTAGAGGGTCACATAAAGGCATGCATACAGATCATGTACATCACTCAGGTGCATATATGTAATTTCACCTTTGAAAATCTCTGTATGTCACCAATTACAATATCAACTTCACATGAAGTAATATGGATTGTTGTTAGGATTTTATTCCTTGCTTGGCTTTTCTTTTTAAAAAAGCAATAAATAAATCTGAAGCCACTTCCTTTGACGTTTTCAAGTTCACTGTTGAATTTTTAAACATCAGAGGCATAACTTGCCTTGAGTAACATATATATCCTTAACCAATTATCAAGAAACTGTAACATTGTATACACCTGAGCCCTTAAGATCTCTTTAGCCTAGTTTTCATTTTCCTAAAGGACTCAAAGTATATCATTATCTTAATCTACTAGGAAGAAACAAAAGAAAATTAAAACCGAAACCAAACCACCCACTACCTATGAAATATTACATAAAAAGAAGACAAAATAACAGACAAGAAAATCTACATCTGCTGTTATTAAAAAAAGGTTCAAAGCGAACAGAAACTTCACACATGGTCCTCTTAAGATCTGTGAAGCCTCTAAGTTATCCAAGGACTAATTAGGTTTTTAAGTCTTAAATATCTAATACACCCTATTCATAGAGAATATCAATTGAATGTAGGTTAACCCTTTCATTGTAAAATCAGAGTTTAGCAGTTTACAAAAGATTCTAAAAATACATGAGAAGCTAAGTCACTTCATCTAACTTCCCATTAAGAATAAAATACCTTTGAAGCTAAAAATTCGAGACTTCCTGTACTCGATTGTATCCAGAGTAATGCCATCCATAATGCTAGCTACAGACAACTAATAGAAGAATCTGATGCGGCACCTGCTCTGATCTAGTGTTGCACTTCACACACTTTTTACTGAAAGCCAATTACATCTCCTTCACAACCACAGCCGTCATTCTAACACAAGATTTACAAGATTTTGTTAAATCATTATAATAAATTTTCTGCCGAAAAAAAAGTATGAATTATAGAAGGGAACACCTGTATTTCAAACAGGTCTCAACATTTGGCCTTACAACAGTGTTATCATGTGCATGCCATCTTTTACACATGAAATCCACTCAAAGCCATTTTTAAAATGGCTCCAAAATTAGAAGTCTGGAACTGCAGCAATCTTCAGGCTGTTAAGCTTCCAGACCACAGCCAGTTCATAGCAGGGCTGATTACCTCAATCACAGCACCTTGTTAAAAGCAGCCAAGAGCTCCAAACTGAATCTAAATCACATCAAGCAACTCAAAGCACAGCAAAAGTACTTTACCCTCAAAGCATCAAGGATACTGAAATAAAAAAGGATGGATAACCTGCACAAGTTCATGAGTTAATTAAAACCCCATGATACAGAATGTTTCCACAGACAGCACACGTATCAACAACAAAAAGCAGTGTTTGGAACAAACCTAGAAAACAACTTCATGAACACTCTTAAATTATGGAATACTTCAAAGTTTAATGTTCTGTTTGAACTTAGTAGTTGCAAATACGGTTATAGGATGAAAAGAGTTATAAGGGGTGGGAGGCAATATGCTATTGATCAGAGCTAGGGGGAAATCAGAGCTAGTAGCTCTAGCTAGGTCTCCACTAGCTGTTTCTTTGTCCCTTGACAAAGCCCCATTGGGAAGAAAAAACTTCTCTGTAGGATTTATTTTATTTACTTTTAAAATGCAACAGAGGTAAATCAAGGCCATCAGCAGCCTAAAGAGGAAGAATGAGCCACCTGTAGAGGTCAGTATTCTAAAAGCACGTCAGTAAAAATGAAGCAAGATATATCAAATTCTCTATTTAGGAAGAACATTTTACTATGTGTGTTGAATAATGGTAACCTAATGCATCTATACACATGCATGTATTCTCTGTCCTTTGGACAAATAGCACAGAACTAATTTTGCTCTGATCAACACAACATGGAAGAAGAAAAACAAAACTCAAGGAACTGGTTCATCACAAAGGTAATACATGAATAACTGGTGAATTTAATGTCAAGATTTTTATTTTCCAAACAAGTCTCTATATAATATTAAATATTATATAGAATGTATGTATTCTATAGAGAATATTCTATATATGAGACAGACAGCGCTATAAAGTCTACTTTCAAATTTACATACAAAGTTTTCATATTAAAACCAAATAATAAAATTACTTCTCAGACAACAGAATTTTGCTCAGCTCATATCACAAAATGCATATGCTATAGTAAAAGGTCATTCTTGAAGACTGAGAAATATTCAAACAGTTCCCAAATTTTACATACTCACTGTGCAACAAGTAAAATATTTTTTACTAGATCATGAAAAGGAGTTAAATACAGAAGAACGCATTAATATGCTCTACAGTGAAAAGGATCATGAGAATTCTTACCATTGCATCTTTTCTCTAAAAGTATATGACATGCACCAGACAAGATACCAGGTTTAATCAAATCTTTCTATTGATTTCAGCAGGCAATTTTACTTTAAGTTATGAAATTGAAAAGGAAAAATACACAGTTATTACAGTCTTTTCCACAAAAAAAGATAGTTGCAACAACAACAAATCTAACGAGCCTTCAGCAATAACATTAATGCCTAAATCACATACAAAACTTCAGTTTGAAATTCAAAAGCTGTCAAAACATAGTGTGTTAGGCATCAACAATATAAGGCAGGAGAAAGTCACCATACCTACTTAGCAAGCAGGACACAGAAACCGTACTTTTGCTCTGAAAAGGGTTCATATTAACAGCTTAGACTTAAACAAAAGTGTGTTTCATCCTGCAGCAGTGACTCACTGCTTTTTAAATGTCTTTTTTCTTATGTTTGTTTACCATTGTGTTTGGTCTTTTGGACATGCCATAGATGATTATTTTTTTCCTGATTTCCGGTCCTTCCCTTTGGGAAATCATTTTTTCTTCACAGTTCTCCAAGTTTTCATCCCCTTCAATACACATCCAGTTCCTGTATTTGCACCTGACTGTCAGTTACAGAAACAATTCAGTCTCCAGACAATCACTTATGTGACAGGGGTTAGCAGCAATGGCCAACAGGTTGATCTGAAAAAGCATTTGTTTAGGAACCTCCTTCTGCCACATTTTGTCTTGGCTGTTTGATTTTTTTTTTTTATTTTTTTTTTTGCATCAAGAACAAGGAATCCATCTACTAATCCAGAACACTCATGTTATCTAGCTATGCAGACAAAGCAAGCAAGAAGTTCTTTGAATAACTTGACCTTTGAGAAATCCTATCAGCAGAACTCCCTGAATCAAGCACCCTGGCACTCTTCAGCCTATTTAAGCAGCTAAAGTGTGAAGCAATTACTTGACTGTGTGATCAGAATATTAAACATCTCACACTGTCCATGTTCAAAGTGAAGCTATTGAATAACAGAGGAACTACTTCAGAGTAAAACTTTTTTGCTGACTACCACTAGGACCAATACCAGCAACATCCTCAGTTCTGTGCCAGGCTACACCCTATGCTCAATTGTCTATCAACTGAGCATTGTTTGGAAAAACCACTGCTGTAGCTGGCAAGCTTGATCTTTCACTATCACTGCCAGAACCACTTTATATGATGACTGAGACTGTCTCTCTACAACTTCACTATCATCTAGTTTTTAGGAAACACTGAAGTACTCTGCCATTTATGAGAGTGTTAAGTGCAATTATTAAAAAACTTACTTGAATTTTTATTTCATGGAAGGGTGTCTTCTGTAAGTCTTCAACCAAAAAATAGTTGCTGTAAAAGTCACTGCGCTACAAACACCACAAACCTCAGACAGAAGGTGTAATTCCTCGTCTGCGCACTTTCACTGCATACCCACATCTGTACTATGTGGCAGCAAAAGTAGACTGAAAGAATCTATGAAAGTCTGAAATGGTTCCACAGTCCGCAAAATAAGTATACATGTGCGTATAAATAAATAAATATAAACTAACAACTAACTAAATCACTATTTCCTTTAGTCATTCCAGTTCAAGAATCCAGGTTAAAACCAGAGGACAAAAAAAAAAAAAAGAAAAGAAAAAAAGAAAAAAAAAAAAAAAAAAAACACAAAAACAACAAAATCCAACCTAGGACAGAGACTGAAAACTTTCAGTGCACTTGACCTTGGAACACTTCCAGGGATGGGGCATCAAAAGCTTCTCTACACTAGCCAGCCTGAGACAGGAACAATCCTAACCAGCTACAGCCCAGTCTGAAATGACACTTAAGACCTGTTGCTGTTGACTGAGACAAACATGCTAGGAGATTATAGCAAATATGCTATAAAAAAGCACAGAGCTTTCTTATAAACGACAAAGCTATTACACACCTCTATATGGATTTTTTTTTATATGGACCTTTTATTGTGAATGGATGCATGCACTGATTGATACGATAATAATTGCTTTTATATGATATTCACTGTAGCATATGTACTGGAAAAGATACACTTGATAAAATATGTAAAACCAGTCATTAAAGACTGGACAGTTTTTTAAGCAGCCTTTGTCTAGTGGAAAGTGTCCCTGTCTGTAGCAGGGGGCAGGAACCCGGTGATCTTTAAGGTCCCTCCCCCCAACCCAAACTATTCTGTGATTCTACATTAGTCTATACCAATGGATGTAAGTTTACCTGCAAACTAGGAACTATCTGCGCTGTATCTGTATCATTTTAGTACAATCTTAAATATTATATGCAGCATTTGCATGGAAAACATTTTCAATCAATGTATTAGGTTTCTAGTTCTCTCTTACATTTACCACACCTATCTTCGGGAGCAAAGATGGGAAAAGGTAAGAATTACTTCACCAGATGGTTTTCTGTATTAAAACAGGTTCCCACTATATTCAGAGAAGGGAAAAAAAAAAAGTTTTATTAAAGACTGCTGAAACAAAAATGAGAATAAAAAGATGCAGGAAAAAAAAATTAATGGCTGCAAAACAAGCAAGAGAAGTCCAAACGGTTCACAGAGTAAGATGGGTCAGGAGGGAGAAAAATTAAGTTGAAGACAAGAAAAAAAAATAAGAGATGAATATAAACAAAGTTTAAACCTTGAAGAGAACCAAATAAAGTATTTTCAACTAACCAACATATGTGCACACACATGCACACGCAGCTCCCTGACCAGTCCTCTTCCTGACCATTTCAGTAAGCACTCCATGGTAACCTCTCAGATGAACACCCCTGCCTTTGAGCGTGCAGGCACGCAGCACACAACTTCCAGCAGGCAGGGCTCCCTGCATGCTCCCAAGCCCTCAGCTATGCCACTAGGTGAGAGCTGCTGCACCAGCGCTGGGCTTCCTCCTAGCTGGAGCATGGGGAAGCCAGCCTCCTCCTGGCCTTATCTAAGCAAGACTGGTTTTCTGGATGGCAAACTGGGAAGACGATGTACATTACCACTCTGAATAGACTTGGCTTTAAAAATAAAAAGTACCACAAACAAATCCCCACACACAACTTCTGCCTACACTGTAACCAAGAGCAAAAAGAAAGGAAAACTAGAGCATGTATTACTAAGATAGATTTTTAAAAAAAAGCAATCCTTTCCCATTGCATGCTCCATTTTATCATCCAGGTGCTGTAACAATATCCATTTGCTACTGAAATGGAGTTATGTTACAAAAGATCAGATAACAGTAACAGGCAACATTGGACTATTAATGCCACAACCTCACAAAGTGTTTAAGCATGATATTGCCTTTGTAAGATTTAAGATACTAGCACACACGCAACAGCCCGTCCTTTTATAAGACATTAGCATACTGATATTAAATGGTTGGATTAATGGATTTTAAAGGAGTAACACCATAAAGTCATTCTGGTACATCTCAAAGTTGCTGAAAAAGAGAAAAGAGAAAAAAGGATGGGGGGGGGAAATGGAAAGAAAGAAAAAGGAAGAGATCAGCATTCTAGAAGTATCCCTGGAGGAAAGCAGCCGCCGATCATGGCACACATTACCTCTGCCCCTTGTTCATCCATCTGCTGCACCCGAAGGAATGCCACAGGGGAAGCAAACATGTGGAGCACAGCTAATAACAGCAATTCTGTCCATATTAGAAACTAATTATCACCCTTTCCTATCAGGATCAGTGCTTCCAGAATTATAAGCAACTTACCCTACTAAATGCAGTCTAGAATTCAACACTCAATAACCCAATAGCTTTTGAAAAAAAAAAAAAAAAATATATGCTGATTTGGACCTGCATATAATACAAATTATATTTTCTTTCCTTTCTATACAACCCACTCTCTTGCACCTGAAGGTTTAATTTTTTGGGGGTTTTGGGGTTTTTTTTAGTGAAGGGCTGAAGAAAAAGGAACTCTGCTTTAACACAATCCTGTGCATTTTAACTCTCAGCTCAAAACTGCACAATAGCTGTGATTAAGTCCAAGTAAATCCAAGAAAAAAGACAAACACTGGGTTTGTACTATATTAGCAATCTTCTGGAAATAACCAGCACAAAATCCCATTGCTCCCTACCAAATATATTACTTCTCATTAGACACACCGACTATAAAACGACAAAATGAGATAAAAAGCTGTGAATAGCATTTTATATACTGACCTTGCAAACAGAAATCAAGAGTTTTCCCTTGGTCTATTTTCATTCTACCAAACTAAAAATTAAGAACTTGGAGAACTGCCGAGATTCCTCTGCATTAGGCTGCTCTATGAGAACGTAGTAATTTTACTTTAATCAAGAAAAATTTGTCATCAGGCAGGGATCAAAACAGTGCTTCTCTCCCAAGGATCTTAATTTCTGTTTGTTTTCAATCCATCCACTCCTGGAGCCAAGTACTTCTTTAGCCCCCACATGCCCTAGTTCTGTATCACAGCCCACCAAGACCAAAGCATGGTTTTCCAAATCCCCTCCAAGCCCCTCTTGGTTAGCCAGCAGGTGCCACGTTTTTGGAAAGACAAGGTCAACAACTCCCTAAGGATTTGAGCAAAATGCCTCCTTGAGCAAGCAGTCTGGGATTTGAACTCTGTTCTTCTTGCCTGAGACTGCACATGCTGGCTCAACGCCTTGAGGTAGCAATGTCAAGAACTGTTACAGAGATGCCTCAAAGATGTAAGCAAAAAGCATTCTAATGAAAATCACCAAACTAATTCCTTTGCATCCTTGAAGAACAGATACTACCTTATAAAACATTTTCAGATGGAAATGAAAGTCCCCAAAATACTTAACTCAAAAGTAAATAGAACTTACAGAGTCAGATGCTGAAAAACAGTAAATACATAGCACAGCACTACTTTTTGTAGACAGCCAAATGTAATACTAATATATATTCAAACTACTTCTAAAGCTATCTTTTTTAAATCAAAAATAGTCAAGATTGTATTTATGATCACCTACACCCTTCAGCATGAAGGGATACAAAGAACAAACCTAATGCAATACGCCAACAACTTGGCTTAATAAGATTACAGTACATTAAAAGGTGCTCATAAGCATTTTCTATAAATGAAATGTAAAGCCTGATGACTACATACGATCCGGAAGACCAACCTAAGCTCATAATGAAGGTGTGACAAAGCTTAGTACCTAAAACACCAATAGAACTGGTGTGGTTTTGAGGTAGCTCAAAATTCTACACCAATTTTAAGGCAGCCATGCTCTCACTTCTCAAAATGACAGTGCATTTACAGTGCAATAGCACATGGCTTGAAAAATTAAGCCATGTGTCAAATACCCTTAAAGAAATTAGTAATAATATATGCATATTTAAATCAGTACAGTTTCTGGAATGCAATGAAAAAGGGATATTATGATCTTTTATGGGCAAAGCAAACTGGCAGACTAAATAAATCTCAAGAACTATATCCATTAATTCATTAAGTAACAGCAGTGAAAAGAGGAAAAAAAAAATCAAAACTCAACACCCCTGCACTCGTCACACATGCCCTCTACCAGTACACAGCAGAAAGTACTACAGTGAATCAATAAGTATAAGGCAAATTTGGTTTTGTTTCACCACCTTTGCAATTTTGAGCGTGTTTAACCCCACGCCTACCACATACATACACAGCTATTCTTATATCATCATCTGCACCCCTCAAGAAAACAATCCTACAGAAGATCATCTAGACTAGTAAGGACACCAATTTGCCAAGAGATCTGACAGCAGCAAAGACAAACAGCATATAGACTGTTCTACCAACATTCTACTTACTTATGACTCTTAGCTAGATTCAATAACTAAATTTACATTAAAATACTTGTACAACTGTACTTCTGTTTACCATAAGCACTGTGTTCTGTAAGGCATCAGTGTGAATCACTCCCATGCTTAGGGAGCAAAAAAAAAAAAAGAAAACCAATTAATCAAAAAAGCATAAAACATAGAAGTAAACATCATTTCACTTCATATTTCATACCTGGTTGTCTGGTCAATCAGAATAGCAATTAAGTCTATACTACCCAAGGTCTTTATTTCTCTAAATGACATCTCAAACCACAGATATGAAGATAAATTCCATTATATTTGTAAGAGTTACCAGGAGGTCATTGTGCATGCACAATGCATACAGTGCACGAGGAGGAGGATCTAAAATAAGGATACTCTTACACAAGCCAGTCACCCATTCTTGCCACCATCTACAAATAATAAAAATTACAAAAAAAAAATTAAAATAAATATATCCCTTCTATAAACTAAAGTAACCAGAAGATTTTTTAAGTTTGTTCAATTAAAAGTAAATCTCAATTACTCAAAGAATATATTCATTATGTAAGTACAGCCTGGTGTCCATTTCTAGTAATTCTCATAATAAAAGCAGAGTTTTAAGTAGAGCTCCTTTCTGAGAGAGGATATTTTTTTTCCCAAAACAGTAGCAACTTGTCACAGGCCACAACATAAAACAAAAGGGCAAACTTCTTAACCTGCTCCTCCTGAAGAGTGCAGATCTAACTGCAGACATCCAGATACATACAGCTGGATTGGAAGCTCTATAAGGAAAAAGGTTCTTGTTCTTGTTTTTTAAGAATATGCAGCAACCTACTACATGTAAGTACCAGCACAGGCGGCAGAAAGGGAAGCAGCATTCACAGAAATGTAGGCATATTCAGCCCATTTCTACTCTGCAGTCTCCACGCTTACCAAGACACTTGCTCCACTGCAGTGCACCTTGAGTTACCACGACATTTACTTTTAAAGTTTTCCATTCCCAGCTCCAGCCACATTTTACAAGATATATTTTTAAGGACATGCAGTATTATTAGATTTTACTTGGAGGGATAAAAAAAAAAATAAATTAAAAATTTAGGACAATTTTCATTAACTAATACTAAGAAGCACTAGAGGGAAGTGCTAATACTCATCAAAATCTCCAAAGTCAAAACAGAAAGGGCAAAGAGCAAGAGGCCAAAGTGTGTTGTACCCAGCACAGAGAGAGCTCCAACTTCAAGAAGTACAATAGAGGTATATCAAGAGGAGGGTACTTTAAGTATAGAGCCAGCTCTCTCCTCACACAGGCATCTGCAAGGCACCTCCAGTATCAGGCCACACATGCATCCAAAAAGCAATAGAGAACCATTTCGAGGCTATGAAAGTACACCCCTTTGGACTTCTACTTCCTTACAAATAATCTGATAGGAGTGAATGACGACTGAACACAGGAGGTCAGAGGCAACAACTTTCCAAGTAACTGGCATTGCCCCAAGCCATTAGAATGGAGTTACAGAAAAGCAGATGCAAAGTTTCTGAACCTAAATTTCCACACCCCAAAAATACCATAGCATCCTGCTTGAACTCTTCTTCTCCAACCAGCCAATCCCTAACAGCTTCTTTCCGCTATCAAAACCAGACTGGCAGTAAGGGCGGAATGAATTTGTTCATGGCAGAACGTAAACCACAACCAAGCTCTACCACACGAGCAGTGCTAACTGCACAAGCAAATGGCTTTCAGCCAGCTTGACTCCTATCAGTCAGGGGCAGGAAGAAAACCAGACAGGCCACTTAAGCAAGGCTTGCTCACTGTGGGACAGCAACAGAAGATTTATTTGCACAATTGGAGCCATTACACCAACAACTTCTGCTCACTCACACCCTTTGCAGAAGTCCAGGTGGTTACCCTCCCTCAAAGGAAAAAGTTACAGCACAAGGATACACAGAATATACTGCAATAGTCCCAAAATGGCCGAGACCACCAGAATTCAAAGTGTGTAAATAGAAGAGTAAAAACTGCCAGCATGCAAGTGGCTTCACCACAAACATAGTATGGGATTTTTATCCGGCCCCTAAACCACATTCCAATGGTAATATCCTGTCTCATAAAGGCAATACCACTACTGCAAGTGTATTCCATTAGGTATAAAATTCTTAGTCTTGTAGTAACTTTACACTATCAATATTTATTTTGCAGTCTATACACAACCCAAATGAACCAACCCATCTAAAACAGGTATACAGGTGCTTGACTTCTAACTATACAGATTAATATCACTGACAGGTTCACTGGTCTAAAGTTACATCATTTACTTAACTGTGATAAAATATGTAAATTAATCTAAAGTCTGGGAAAAGGAACACAGGAAACACTAACTGGACATGCTCTATCAATTCACTTAGGGCCAGGAAGAAAGAAAGTCATAATAATCAAGAATTAAATGGGAATTCAGAAAGTGTTTAACATCAGAAGACTTCCAAAGTAAAACCAACCAGCAAGAAAAATGCATGCTTCTGAGGTGATTAAGAAGGATAAGGTATTCTGAGATGCTGTAATAAATTTTAATACATTTATGCAAAAACAAAATACACTAACAATAGATTACCTGGCAGAACTTTAAAGAAGCTAAAAGCCTAAAAAATTATGTAGATGGAAAGTGACGAAGTTGACAAAATCAACAGATTTCACTGAATTAACAAATGCTAACTGAAATTCTACGTGTGCTTAGAGATAACAATTAAAACACAAAGACTAAAAATGTTTTGGATAAAAGAAAAGGACAGACTCGTTTCCCTGAGAAATGAGATTATACCAGAATTTCAGCAACCCACCTCACAGCCTCAGCCCATTTGCGACTGTGACAGAGCAGGGTGAGGAGGAAAGGCAGCCAGTATTTCATTGCCGACAAAAGCAGTGCGGATATCTTTAGTGCTTTTTCACTTTCAGTTTGTTCATTACTACTAGTGTTGCAGAACACACAAGGTATTTCACAAGTATAAGCATGCTTTACATTCTAAGTTGCCTTT
Source organism: Psittacus erithacus (assembly GCA_009867235.2). Taxonomy (NCBI): domain Eukaryota; kingdom Metazoa; phylum Chordata; class Aves; order Psittaciformes; family Psittacidae; genus Psittacus; species Psittacus erithacus. The sequence goes on from WYDI02028927.1 coordinate 93,455, forward strand.
TTTCTTTTTTTAAGGTAAATAGGAAAGGCACAGACAGAGATACCAGATTTGCATTACACCATAAACAAACATGCTCAGGATTTTCAAATACAAGGTATCAGACTTCTGACAAATGAAGTCATTCCTTATCTTGTTAAATTTTACCTGAAAAAGCACAACAAACTTCTTAAGAAGAAATACTTGTATCACTCTCAATAGTGTAATTCCAGGTGCATGTCAATTAGTTATATATACTGGGTGTATATTTCAAAGATCGTTCCAGAAGAGCTGGAAACAAACAATAATCTTTTGTTTAATCTGTCTGCATTTAAAGTCAATAAGCCATGAGGCTTCAGAGGGAAAAGCTGGCTGAAAACATATTTAAAAGCCTATTCCTAGCCCCAGGAGAACGCAAAGTCTCAAAACACTAAAGCTGTCACTGGCTCAGGGGTGATTGCAGACGCTGCTGTGCCCTCTCAATCACATTTTCAGTTGTAAATTTCCAGAACCATACGTGTAAGAAGAAATTTTAAGACAAGTGATTCTTAAAAGGAAGAAGATTTGAAACTGCTCAAAGGTGATTACGATAATCTTCATTTGAGGCTTTCTGGAAGAATACGCATATAGTAAAACTGAATCAAAACAGATTTCAGAACACAGCTACTAATCGTAGTACTTATGTCCACGCCTCTCCATGTATCATGTATTCTTTTCTCGTAATAGACACACATACATTACCACTTCTGCAAGACACCACTGAACCGGGAACAGCAATGAAAGAGAAAGGTAATGAATTGTCCTTGGGCATTTTGTCCATCGAGACATGTTAGGAAGATTAACAGAAAGTAAAAAAAAAACACAACACAGAATAAAGCATTCAGGACTGGCATTCATTTGGTTCATATCGTACAAATACTTGGAGGAACTGCATGCACTTAGAAACAGTTAACTGTATTAATGACATGGGTGGAAGTCAATGAAAGACAATGAATATGAAGAAATAAAATTAAATAATATTAAACATCATCTGAACATCCAAATTCAAATCTACCCTGTGTAAAAGAAGTTAATTTTACTGGTTTTCTTGCTACCCAGTGACAGTTCTATTACAACAGTTTTAGTTACTACATTAATACTTAATATTAAAAGCAGCCACTCCCACAAACATACCAAAAAAACCCCATTTTTTTTAAACAGCTCATCTTTTTTTTTTTCCTTGGAATTGAGAACAAATTGCCTATTGAAAAGTATTCATTCAGAAAAGGGAAATGTAGTCCACATCACAGCCAGAACAAAGTCAACCCCAGCTACCAAAACCAGTAACAGAAGCCTGGTAGTGGACAGTAGTAAGCACATGGGAATGGACATGGCCATCTGCATGAAAAGTGCCAAGGGCAGAGGAGTATAGCTCTTTCTTTCCCAGCTTCAAAGTACAACACTACTCTTATAAAATGTTGATGGTCTCAAGCTTTCTTTGTTCTGAGTTCCTGGATAACACAATCCTGCCAAAATAAATACAAAAGTTGCTTTCATATTCTGTTTCATTACCATTTAACTCAGACAAATATTCTTCAAGAACAAGTTGGAGAAGATCTCTATCTACAATAACAGTGAAGGATCAAACATATACCTTGCACATTAACAACAAATAAAGTGGTAAGAATCCCTTCTTGCACATCAGGCACATGGAAGAGCAAATACCCTTCCCAGACTAAGTTTCAGGCAGATCTCTGCCCTAGGCTCCCCGGGAAGATACTTCTACTTCCTGATTTACCCAGCTTTCTGTGTCTCCCTAAATACCAGCTTCAGTGCAAGCATCCTACTTCTCGTAAAAGCTGCTGTGACATTTAAAAATAAGTACCTCACTGGCTTGCATCACAAGAGAAGCTGATACGATTTATATAAGAAAAAAAAAAAGACACCTCACAACAAGTATCACATTCAGAAGCTGCTGTATGTAACCTATAAATTGGGGTGAGCAGTTAATTCATCTTCCTAAAGGAACCTTTAATTCCCTAAACTGGTTCACACTCTCTTCCCCTTCACTGTTTTCTAAAACCCTGTCCCTGCCAGCTATATCAGAAATTCTATTTAAAGAAAAAGAAGAGAGAACAAAGTTACAATTTTTGGAACACTGTTTTTATCCCAACCCAGTTGATTTTACTGAGGTTTACAGAATGTAAAGCAGCTTTTTCTTCCCCCAAAAGCCAGAACCAAATATAAGCCAATAGTCATAACACCTTAGTTTGGCAAAATACGCTAGTTTAATTTTGCGTTACAAAGCACTGTTCCAGGGCCAAAGCATTGTTTTTCTCTTAAAGATACTTACATACAATATAGATTTTAGTAGTCAAACACAACTGAGACCAAAGCATACTGTTAGTATGCAAAGTGTCTGTTTTCAAAATACCTGTAGTGCTTGAAGTCTTCCCCTTTGACATGTGTTTACTCATCAGTACTTCTTAAACTTCCCCTCACATACCAGTATTATGATACAAGAATTGTGTATTTCACAGAAGGCTCTATTTAATGGTATACAACTACTTTTATGACAGAACAAACAAGTTAAAAAGCACTTCAGGGGAAGGAGAAATTAATGTTTTGAAACTAAGTTCTCCATGATCATTAGGTTAAATCAAATTTGTTTCATAACTTTAGAACACATGCTGCTGTAGCACAATGAGCTTTTCCATCTCTGTTTAAGCATAGGTTCTACCTACAACATCCCAAAGGGTATTTATTAAGTACGCAGAATACAGGCACAGTAGCAAATGCAGTCACATTTTACACAGCCTCATTTCTTGTTTCAGTCAGAGTAGCTTTTCTCAAAAAAACCCACTCGATTACTGAATCATTTTAGACGACTTGTTACCATATCCATGATTATTAGATCATGGCCATGGGCTAGATACTGGTACATATATCCAGCTGTCAAAGTGCATTTAATCCATTAAATACAAACGATAGCTATGGACAGGACTGTTTTCTGTTTATGTATCAGGAAGCCTTTTTGAACTTGTAATTTTCTTCCTTGAAAAATTTTTGGCAAATGTATTTATCTGCGTTTTCTTATTTGGATTAGATTCAAATACAATTCACAAAAATGAGAAGCATATGTAATCTGGGAGGGTGTGCTAAAACGATTTCTAGAACATTGCTATGAGTCCTAGACTGAAATGTCTACTTCCACATTTTTAAATAACAGAACTTATATTTAAAAAGCTGGATAGCAGATACAGAAAGAACTGAACTGAAAATGAAAACCCCAAAACTTCATTAATATAAGTAAAAGATTGAATTAAACAAGCAGAGAAACAGAAATTATACACAAAAGGAGGGACTGAATATTAACACTGAAAGTATGCGCAAGCTAATTTAACTCTGCTTAGGTAAGAACTTAACCATTCCAATTCCACCATTTCCCTGAGGAAGTTAAAAAACACTGTCTCTTCTACAGTGTGAACACTAGACCTCATTTTATAGCTGAGAAAACCAGAGGATAGAAAAGTTCTTCAAAGAGACATAGGAACTACAAAGCAAGATATGAACAGAAATTCTGCCTCTTTGCTATGCCCTTTAAAACTAAAGTTCTCTCTCTCTTCATTACGCAACAACCCAATCTTGGCAAAAGTTTTTGACAGAGATATTAATGCCTGCTTTAGCTTTTCAAATTACGAAAACAACAACACTAAGTATCAAGTAATAGTATTTCCTCAGAATTTGCTATTCCAATTAAATTTTAGATGTGAATTTTCATGAAGTCATTAACACCAAGTATGTCACATCTAGCGAATTTTGGATTTTGTTCATAATTCAGTATTCCATGTCCTTATAATTTAACTGATTTGATAAAACAACACGGATGAAAACAAAACCAGAGGATACTGAAAAGTATTTAACATCTCAAGATGGAAGCTTGTTACATTAATTACATGAGCAGCTCATTTAATTTTAGAACCAATCATCCAAGTATAAAATTCTTTCAGAATTAAAATTTCAAAAGATGAAAACTTTTCATACTAAACTAATTTTAAATGCTATCTCTGCTAAGCCCGACTAAATCAGGCCAGTATTAATAAATACGTATTCAAAACACAATGGTTTATCTCAACGTTATTTCATTGAACCTATTGCCACAATCCCCAAAACATTGCCTACTCACTATTAACTGACTCAGAGGCTAAAAGGACACATAAACAGAACTTTTGTTAAGAGTCCTGCAAGACCTTCACAGCTCCTTCACATTTCCCCTTAAATGTGACTTGAGAAAAACTGGCAAAACGGTTATAGGAAACGGGTTATTAATGTTGCTTGTTCCCAAGGATACCTGGAGAGCATCAGTACACATGTCCGCTGATGCAGCATTAAATTTGCTTAAATAGGGGAAACAAAAACAAGCAGACACCTTGCAAAGTCTAATTCCCTTGCTTCACACTCTCAGTGCAATCAATGCTGACCTCTCCTTGGTGTGGGATCCGGTCATCATGCCAAGGTCACTTACATCCCAACTTGTCTATCCAGGTTAGACCAACATGTAGAAACTCCAAGTAACAAGTCCTGTCTGAACTGCTTAGAGCTGCAGCTCAGTAATGCTTATCAGGGCCAAGTCAACCTAAAGCTATGCTTTGTCCCTGCTCTGAGAAAGGGGCAAAAGGGGGCAGGGATTGAAAAACAAAACCCAAGCTTAAGATCACTAGTATGGCACTTGCTCACATTTGCTACAGCAGGCACAAAGGTCTTTACAAGTACAAATAAAGTTTCGTTCTTATTTTCACTTTGAAGGATAAAACGGAATGAAGTGTTTGTTTAATTCTCATCTATATCTACTATTACAGAGAAAGTGATGAAAAGAAAGCTAAAGGGGGAGCAAGCTCGGTGGGTAACTTCAAATTTCTTTTTTAGAAGCTCTTTCAGTAACAAAGGAACACTTAAGCATGGAAATTCCAGTGCACATGAAAGAAGAAGCTGCACAGTGTTCATCACACTTATAAAGTTTTTGCTTTTCATTCCTCAGTTTTAAAATTGTTTGATATTTTTAAATAAGGAAAAAAAATTAATCAATTCCATCCTCTCAGCACATGTAGAAATAGATGTTACTGCTGTCTACAGCATCTGAGCTACACAAATTGTCTCTGAACTCCTCCTACACGTCATCTTGGGGAAGAAAACTTCACTTGCTACGAAAAAAAAAAAATCTATCTGATGGAACACAAGAAATTCATAACCTTTTCTTAATCTGATATCAAAAGCACGCTCTGAGAGGGAAGTATTCATACACAAAGATCTAGCCACGTCTGCTGAAAAAGGGATCCTAAGTGTAGTGATTCTCCTCCATTCGTATCACATTTAAGGTTCTATAATACAAATAACATGGGAGCAAGGCAACCATTATACCTGGAAAAAAGGAAAACAAGTTGAAAAGCACTATGAATAAAACAGCATATTTTTACAGCTATTTTGTGGTAACCAAAATCATGGAGGAAACATTCTAAAATATTTTCCAAGTACCTAAAGGGACAAGTATTGAAGGGAACTATGAAAGTCACCCAGTGATACTTCCGCAGTGAACACTCAATCTATACATTCATTCAAGCCAAGAACGTTAAATATAAGAATTGTTCACAAGGATAAAAGTTTAAAAAGCTGTAGTTTTATGAACAGGGGTTTCAACCAGTAGTTAGCTGTGAAAAAAAGGAAAATCGTGTATTTTAAAGATACGTATACTTCCCGCTCTTTTCACTACAGCTATGCGCTAATACTGGCCAAGGTACTTTCAGATCAATGCACCAAGCACTTTAGGAGATGCAACAGCTCTGCCAAGAATCCTGCCTTCAAAAGGACTTTCATTGCTATGGCAACAGCATGTTCTCCAGTATCCAATTCGGAGACAACCTATGACACATACATGAGAGACGGCCAAACTCCAACTGATTCCTCACTGCAGCACAAGTCGCATTGTCATACACACACCGGCTTTCACTTGCAGAAATGTAAGCTACAAAAGAGGGATTTTTTTTTAATAACAGTTCACAAGGCACTTAGGTTACCTACCACTAAACACGCATCTAGGAGAAAAAAAAAAATGTCATTCACTTTACAAAACAATTATGGACTACTCAAAGGCCAAAAGAAATATAATCATTAACCTAGAATATAAATTGCATTATACATCATCTTCCATATGCAGGCATTTACCTCTTCTCTGATCTCAGTTTCCCCTAACAGGATGGGGGGAAAAGGAAAAAGGAAGTGTTTGTACATAGTAAATAAGCAGATGATTGAAACCATTATTCAGTACTCAACAAGTATCTTGAAATTAAAGTGGGTTTAATGAGTGTAACAGACATGCATAAATATAAACTCTGGGTTTACCGCATCACTCAAAAAAAAGCCATCTCTCATGTCTCTTCTAATGATTCTCCTTCCACCCAGGAACATATTCACGAATGCACAGCCTTATATGCCTTGAAATTTATTCACCTAACATGTAAAGTTTTAAGTATTCATGCCATATATATCACTCTTATACTTGTAAGAGTTTGTGTCCTTTGACATAGGATCCAGCCAGTAATTCAAGCCATTGAATAGAGTACAAAGGAAAATTAAGTTACATGTCCACTTCTATTACATGGCAGCTTTCAAAAAATAACACAAAATCCAGTCTGTTGCTGCTCACCTAAATTCACTCACCCCAGATGGTCAGATATATCCCTCCTGTAACACAATGAGAAACGTTAACAACGCAATTGCATTCTTTATGTTCCTGGCAACCTTAAAATAGTTTAGCAACCTTTAAGATTACTTCTGGTTGTAGCGCACAGTACTCACATACTGGAGACTAACGCAAATGCAGGAACTTTTTGTAAAGAATCACAACCTTTAAAATCTCAGGGGAAGAAAAAGAGATTAAATTAACTTTCACAGAAGTTGACTATTTGCCACTTTAAAGGGACTGACTTACAAAGAAGGGAAAAATAAAAGGCCCTTTCACTAATTCATGAAGGCGTGAAAGACTGCTGGAAGAGTATGTTCTGGAAAGGACATGGTCTTTAAAGCCTCTCTCTGCTTTCTTCTGAAGGAATTATCCACCTTGCTTTGCAAGTAGTAATATTACAGATTATGGAAAAAAAAATAGTCCTAATAAACTAATGAAATCAACAACAGAAAGAAAAAACACGGGAATTTTGGTTTGTTTGGGGCTTTCCTGGGGTCTAGGTTTTTGAGAGGTTTTTTGCATAAGATATTGGGGGCATTCTGTCTGGTTGGGAAGGCGGGGTTTTTATTGGTTGGGTTTTGTTGGTTTGTGTTTTTTTTTTTTGTTGAGGAGCTTTTTTAATTCAGCATCTCACAAGTACTTGCAAGAAAAAATATCCAATTTAAATGTTCCTGTCATAAGTAATATTGACAAAGCTCATGCTCTATCTTTTTGTGTGCTTATTACTGTCCTCTGGCAAGCGAATACGATATCAGAGATATTTGCAATGTTACTAAATAAAAGCATTACACAGAGCAGAGAACACGTCAGACATTACATGCGTTTACACACATAAAGTGGCAGAGATGTGCATTTCTTCTATAAAACATTTGAACTCTGCAGCAGTAAGCACCAGGCGTCATTTTTAGAAATAAAAAAAAGCTTTTCATTACTCCAAAACTCGGTCATCTTCATTAAACCACCATCTCTTCATAAAAGCCTTGGCTTCATTTAGCATGCAGGAAGATGAAAGAGCAGCTACCCTCCTTACGGATTACTCCTCTATTACCACAGAATGTTTTGCACGTCAAAAGCAAACATTAAAGGATTAAATGATATTGTCATTTCTGCCCTTGTTTATTTGCAGTGGACAGGGAGTAGAATCGCAAAGAAACAATCAGTGATTATTTTAAGCTGTGTTCTTTTGCAAAGATTATGACTCATGGAGTTGCTGCATAAAGAAACTGGAACTGGATAGGTGTCGCATTGAAATCCAAACACCACAATACAACAAATGTTTGTCCTACAAGCAAAGCTGTCCGGTTTAATCATTTCACAGAGTAGCCACAACAGCTCTTGAGATAACACCAGGACAACAGTATCCTGCATTCAAATAAACAAAAAATAAAAATATAAACAGTGAATACCATTCTCCCACAGAAGACTAGAACTACGTTAGGATTTTCTGAAGTGTATTTACCTTCACAGTATCCTATTAACACTAGTGCAACACAGGAAAATTCAAGAGATACCCGATTATAAGACATCCCTGCAGCACGCAAAATCAAATTACTTCATCATGGATTTATCTGCACCTTTTAGGCTTCAAACAGAACTAGAGAAACCAAGTTCACAAAGCAATGTTATTTTAAATTAAACTCTACATTTTTCTCACACAATATAGGCTAATAGGTAGAAATCACACTCAGGTTTAAGTTTTACTAAATCTTCTTCTGTCTGGCTCCTTTCTTATCACCTAATCGAAGTCAAAAAAAAAAAAAAAAAACCAACCAAGCCACACACAACAAAAACCAAACCCGGTTTATTTTGGACTTTTAGACAGATGTCAAAAAAGCACAGCTATTACATACAAAAACCAGCAATGTGCATTCTAGTTTTATTTCAGGTACAATTTGGAACCACGCAAATGCACTAAAGATTTTGTCTGTAAAACCTGAATATGGAAGAAGACAGAAGGACTATAAATCGATTCACCTCCCAAAGACAATGACATTAAAATTAGCAATATATTTTTGTCATACTGTTAGCAGAATAAATACAGACACCAGGCCAAGTTCTTGCTCACAATGAATTACGGGTAAACTCTGGTTATGCTCAGTTTCATTTAACACACAGAACATACACAATCATGGTCTGATATTTGTTGGTATTTTACCTGCAAAACCTATACCATTAGGAATGACCAAATTTGGATTTTGTTTTCCTAGTTATGCTTTTCGAACAATAAGTTCTGCCGATTTGTATTTTAAAAGAGGAAAAAGTACACTGTCTAAAATGTAATTTTCACAAATCATTTCACAAAACGTAATTTTCACAAATAAAACTCTAACCCAGCCTTAGTTAAGTTTCTCTGTGTTACCAGAGAACACAGCAGCACAGAGCTCTTTCAGAGACAAAGCACAAAGCAAACACTTCCTGCAGTTTTGTTCATGCAAAGGAAAGCAAAACAGCAAAAGCAAGTGGCTCAACTTCTTTCTGGAACTCCACATAACTAACAACCTGATAAAGCCATGGAGATACCACCATTTCTGCAGCTACAGCTGGTACGGAAAAAGTAGTCTGCAATACCAAAAAAGCAGACTTGAAAAGCATAACAAATACCTTAGATGCCCACAGAAAAACCTGAAACAACGCAATATAAACAATCCCTGTAGATGATCAGGTGCAAGAAATCAGGCAGAAAGCAGGTCGACTGCAATAAACTAAATTTACTGCAGGAAAAACAATTAATTCGAAGTTGTCAGCTGAAGGTAAAAAAAAAAACAACCTACCTATTTTCCACTTAACAATAAAGAGAAACTGTAGTACCAGAAATGCACACTTTTTACCTTCTTTTTTAAATGCAGTTCTACAGCATGAGCTGGTTTTTAAGTTTTCCATAGTGCAAATATGGAAGTGTACAATTTTCCTGTCCATGACAAACTTCACTTAATGTTATGCTAAGGCTTTGTTGGCATTTGTAGAGAGCATTACCCTATTAAACAGGGCTGTAAACTCTTCTTAAGTCTCTTCTTCCACCCCCCATTCCAAGTACCACTTTAAAACACCAGCCACAATTATTTTGATGCAATCAAGCACGACTTCTCCGCATTACATCGGCAAGAACATGAAATTTATTTAATTTTAAGCAATGTCACCTCCTTCCTTAAAAAGAAAAAAAAAATTAAAATAAAAATCTCAACCCTAGCATACAAGAAGAATCTAACAAAGTCCTAAAGAATGATTGGGTACATTTTAGCCTGATTATCCTCTGAAGACAGTGAGATATTATTAAATATAACAAAAGCTACTCTTTCTGATCATTCTTGGTATTCAGTTAACATCTTCACCAAAAAAGTATGTCCTTTATGTTTTAGAATGTTGCATTTACAAACACAGCTTTGTTTCACAAATGAAAAAACAAGGCATCCATTCAAGACATTAAAAAACATTATCATTATCTCATCTTAGAGTCATAATACAAAAAAAAAAAAACCAAACAAAAAACAAACCAAAACAAAAAAACCTTTGCTTCTACAACTACTAGTAAATAATGGATTGCAGTAACTAAAAAGCCCACAATTACTTCCAAATTATCAGGTTGAGTATACGATAGAACTGAGTAGAACTGAGGACCTTCTAGACTTCCATATTAATAAAAAACGTAACAAACTGAAGTGTGGCCATCACTACCTAAGATGGAAAAAAAAATTAAAAAATTAAAAAAAGTATTTAAAATACATTTCCTGTCCTTAGAATTATAATCATGTACTAAAATAATAATTTCTCCTTTTTCTTACAGTGCTTAGTAACCAAACAAGTGATTAAGATGTATACACAATTTAAAACTAATTATGAGTATTCAGTAACAGCCTTCAACAAATTATTCACATACAGAGGAAAAGAGTGCCTTTTCATATTTCTTTATTTACTACTTAAACTTAGTGACTTCCTCACAGGAGAGCACACAAAACTAGTTAAGTGTTGCTATATACTTCTGAAGAAGTACTAACACACTAAATTAGACAATGCCTCTAAAAAAAGCTTTTTAGAGAACATGCTTTAGTCAATGAAGCCATTTATTAAAACTGCTTTTTCAAATATGATAAACTAATATTTATTTTTAAGGAAATTTAAGATAGAAAATGTATGTATTATATCACATAAATCACATCTGGTTCTGTGAGTAATTTCAGAAATATTACAAAGCTTCTAAAAATGCTCAGTGCTATTCCCCAAAAACATAATGCCTCAACATTAGAGTACCAAAAAAAGCAACTGCACCTCAGCAGTCAAGAGTAGTCAGAGCAAGGAAATCTAGTAAACTACTTGAGTTCATGCACATCTTTCCATTTTAAAATTAGCCTCCACAAACTCCACTTTTATTGATATGGTTTTATATTAGTGCCTTAAATATTCTCTGCTCATAAATAAATACATGATTTTCATTCATGAAAATTGCACCATACCTTTAGCAACTTAAAGAAAATATGGTTTACTAAGTTTATAGTACAGTACACAGTAGATCAACAGAAACTCCTATAACAGTATCTATAGACCGAACTACAGATAAAGTAAATTATCTGAGACAAAACAGCTGTTATACCCACTTGACAGCAAAATGACTAAGGGGTTAAGTCCTCTATATGTGACAGCTGGCAAGAAATAGGGGGAAGGGGAACTTCGGCATGTATGTATAAATGACAAGTTTTAGCATGAAATTCCCTTGCCAAAGACCAAAAAAGAGATCGCAAACAAATAAAATCAAATAACACCAAACCTTAGCACAAGCTACAGACATAATAGAAGTTCTATGGCAATTAAGGGACTGAGTACAACCTCAGCTGCCATTAAAGGACACACAAATACCTAAGAGCCTCATTTATACCTGTCTTTAAAGAAAATTAATTCCATTTCTCCTCAGTCTCTCTCCAGGATTCTTCCTCCATTTTACTCCAACCTTTAGTCCTTGTGTTGACATTCATATCAACACTTCTGTCTGGGTAAACCCCAAAATACAGCAACAGGCAATTTCAAATCATATTCCTTCCTTCCCACATGCCATTAAGACCCTTCTCCAACGCATCTGGACATTCCTCATCACTACAGTAGATCAGAAAAATCTGACAGATCAAACAGCCACTGGCTGGGGTGAAGGGCAATGGTGGAAGGCGCTCCATCCCAGGTAGTTCCACATCAGGAAAGGACATGGCACTACTGCTACCACAGCCAGACCCTCTGAGGCCACACAGAAACAACATAGCAAAGATCTTCCTTGGTTGTGAGACAGTAATGTTTTGTATAAGGACTGGAAGTTAGACGCTGTGCTTCTAAACACACCGCTGCTCTCATCCAGGGAAAATCAACTGCTGGAAATACAAGATTACCTTTTTGAAAGAATGTTTTCTCTGCATGCCCATACAGCTGAAGTTAGTCTCCTTTATTAACAGTGGCAAGCGCATCTCTGAACTGAAGGCAGGCCAAACACTACTAAAAACCCTAAAATTAGTTACCTGGAATACAGCACGGAATTTCTGACCAGTTGGCATGAAGTCCATACCATCACCTATGTGATAACAGCCATTTCAAAAGCATAGCCAACAGCAACAAATGATGGACAAACACCTACTTACCTGCTCACCAAGCTGGATTCAGAACACCTACCTGTACCAGGAACTCTGCCTTTTTAACATTTTTTTCCAAGCACAAAACCCCCAATACCCACAATGTGAGCACAAACACACTGAGAGACTGCCTGCTTTAAAGTTGGGTTATCGGTTCCCCCTGTTTGTCCAACATTTTCTCCCCCACCTTTCTAAAACAGAAATATGGAAGCAGTTACTCAGCCCTCTTATGTGCTGTATTTTTCAAGACTGTTCATGAAGCAAGTGTCTGATAATTTACGTTTCAGAGACAAGGGAAGGGAAGAAGGAAAAGGGACAGCAATATTAAGACAGACGCTGCCAACAGGTGGTTTGCAGAGTCACATATTTACTAGCACTGTATCACCCTTTTAGGTTTCTAAACGCAACAGGTGAAGGAATCAGGCTGAAATCTTCACCTCACATGCATCTGGCTCACTTGAAGGGTAAGCCATGGGTCTCCCCTACAAACACCTAGAGAGGAAAGAAGCTACAAACCTTTCTGCTTTCAAGCACAAGGCTTCTACAACTCTTCCCATAATCTTCAGAAGAGGCCAGAACCTATCAACCCTCAGACCCAAGATCAAATACCAAGTTACCAGGTCTGCTGGTTCACTTGTAATGGAGCTAAAGAACAAAATTAAAGATAAAAATAACAAAAGCACCACACAGTTGCATGACCTAATGTTCCCCACAACAGGCCACCCTAGATTTCTGGCATTTATCACACAAAAAGCTCATATTTTGAACAGCAAACTAAAACACACAGGATCATAACATATTTTGGATGACAAAGCCAGAAATAAATACCAAATTCCTGAAACACAGGCCTTCCACATTTTTTTATTTAGAAGAGTCTGTCATGACCTAACACACTGTAGGACTAGACTGTACAACTACGTGAGACCTCTCATCAACTCCTCCATTCAGGGATTAGGAGCAGGGACTAGGAATTTCCTACACCTCAACAGAAGACTGCACCAGAAACACATGTAGAATGGTATCACAGAACTGATTCTTCTTCAGAATCACAGCTCTCATAGAGAGAAAGAAAAAAAAATACTGTCTTTTGAAAAGTTAGAGGCACTGATTTGCATACATAAGCCTCATCTTTCTGCAGCTTTCTCTAAGGCTGTGATTTGGCTGTCAGAGTTAAGAGCACCTTTTCTTTTCAACACTTCCAGTGGATTAATGAATGCAGCATTTAAAACACTGCCCACCCAGGTAACTCTTCCAAGTTTTTTTGTTGGCTTTTGTTTGTTTGTTTGTTTTACAAGAAACTGCTGATGCAAAAGTTAAAAGGAAATAAAAGTTTACAGGACTGACAAACAGTAACCAAGTCAGGTTGTGCTAACTTTGGAAACACTGGTAACTGAATAGACCTGCTACAGAATAGCCATTGTGTCCAGCCTCAAGACATACAGCCCCAATTTAAGGACACTCAGGTTAATGGCAGGCTACCAATTTAAATGAAGCCACTCATTAGTGACCTACTCCAATCCTTCCTTACAAAATCAGTACATTAGAGCAGAGGGAAGTGGAAAGGGCAGTCTCTTATATTTGCACGAAAAGGAAACAAACTGATACAAATGGGTATCTAGACAGATACATTCAGGAGGTTTTCTGCATGAAGGTCTAGTATGAGGAATGTCTGGGTACGCAACGTTGTGCACAAAGCTGCACACAAACAAATGTGTGTACAACAATTGAAGATAGTGACTCCAATGAAATATTCTCACCTGTTTTCTTCTCTAACATCTGAGAAGTTATTTGCAACAGAAAATTAAAAAAAAGGTTTTATTTTAGAGTACCACAACTGAGATTAAAAAGTTTCAAGTTGAAATTGAGATTGTACCTACTGAGAACCACAGGAAAATTAAACTGTTATTGCCTATGGCAGATGTCTGAATATTGTGACTGAATTTTAATGGAGTTACTGTAATAAATAAAGGGTATTGATGAAATTGGTCACCATCCAGGTCTGCACTGCCATACATTTTGTGGTTTTGACAAAAGCAAAACAAAACAAAATTCCACTGTAAATCTTAAACACTGCTATTAACCAAAGCATGAACACAGAAAACTTTAATTAAAATCTGCAAAAAAGCCTGATAAGAGTGTTATCACTGACCTTTACCTTCTCCTATGATTTCTAAAACAGAAATGGCCTTATCTTCACAAGTTTTGGAGGTGAAAAGAATGGGAAGTTCTGTTTTAAACAAGAGGTAATTACAACAGGTATGACAAGGTATAATTTTGTGGCTTAACTCCCTGACTGACATCTCAGGTTACTTTTCCAATCTGTTTATTTTCACCAGTAGTCTGACCAGGTTATCTGACTTTATCAGCAGCTTACACGACTTACTGTCATAAGATACTATGATGTATCAGATTGGTTCACTCATTTCATCTGCAGCTTTCATTCATAACTGATTGACCTGTAGACATCTAGCCTGCCCGACAGCAGACTCTAGTTGTCTTTTAATCAAAACACAATGTTCACATGCTAATCCATGACAGAATTTTCTTACAAATTATAGATATAAGTCATATTAGCTATTTTATTTATGCAATCCAATTAGACATATTTTTACAGCATAATCAACAGAATACTGTAGATATATACCAGATCAAAATACACCCTGGTATCTCCAATACTTCACAAAGTCATACCTGAAAAACAAACTTAACCATTCCTGAACGGCAACTAATTTATCCTTTTAAACCTGAAGACAGTAAGGAAAATGCATTGCAAGCATTCCAGCCTTCAAAATCAGACTTCCCAGAAGCAAGCAGTCTTAAGACCCATGCAAACAAGCAACTGATCTTCACCTACTTAATGGGGACCATTAGGCTGCATCTCAAATCACCGATCAGTTGGGGGGGGGCAGATGTTTTCAGATTTGCTTATTTTAAGTTCAAATGAGAAAAAGGGGACTGTGTAATAACAAACAATAAACACATGCTTATTCCAACTAAGGAAAACACTTCCCTTGGGACAAGGGGTTCTAGCTTTCAACTGATAGAGGGAAGATTTAGATTAGACATTAATTAAGAAAAAATTCTTCACTATGAGTGTGGTGAGACCCTGGCAGAGGCTGCCCAGAAAAGCTGTGGCTGCCCCATCCCTGACAATGTTCAAGGACAAGCTGGACAGGGCTTGCAGCAACCTGCTCTAGCAGAAGGTGTCTGTGGCCATGGCAGGTACTTAGAGCAAGATAAGCTTTAAGGTCCCTTCCAACCCGACCCAATCTGTGATTCTGTGTTTGTAAAGGTGTTAGAAAAATAAAACCACCAAATTTAATGAGAAAGACTCTGAAGCAAGCTGCATTTCTGCAATTGCCATCAAAATCACAGAGAGTCTCTATCAGAGGTAGCATCATTCTGTATTGAAATAAAATTAAAGAAGCCCTCTCTAAGAAAGGCACACTGTGCCTTTCGGTACTAGATAGCTCAAAGGAATAAATAAATACCTCCCCTCCTCAAACTTCTCTTAAAAAGTAGCCTCCAGCAGTTAAAAGGAAAAAAAAAATAATAAAATCACACATTGTTGGTCCTAGAAGTTATAGAACACTTGAAATTAAAGCAAGATCACAATTAAATCAGACTGCTAGAAATTAGATGCCTGCACACTGCCAACTATCTCAACATAGTCTTTCTATAACACTTAACACTGACACAGAACACAACTGATGTAGAAGTTTGTCACCTCTCACTCCTGCAGAGTAATCCTCCTAGGTCAAGACTTCAGTCATAACATTACAAGAACTGGGGCATATAATCCCACTAACCAGCAAATCTCTGCAACTAGAAATGTTTTGAATTAAAACCCACAACCATTATCTTTTCCAAGGGGAATTCAGGTAAGCTTGTAGCTCATTTGACAGCTGCAGTGTGCTGCTCATGATTGGTGTCTATGTGCTGATATACCATATTGGTAAAGAAATTTCCAGGACTCAGTAACACTATTTCTCCCAAAATACTAAGTATTCTGGCATTCTCTCTTCTTCTGAGTCGTTCAAGCAAAGAAGGGAAACATAACCTACAAACAGAGCCAGCCGCACTACCTGAGACTGATTTAAGAGCTAAACTCAAAATTAAATCGTGATTTTTCAACAGAAAATTACTCTACTCATTCAAGAAACGCAAGGGGAAAAGGGGATGAGATGCACAGGTTGGGGTCCCCACAGTAAACTTTAGATGCCTGAACGTCTTTTAAAACAAGCTATTGAGAAACAAGTATCTTGAATATTTGTATTAAAAAAAAATTAACTACATCATATACAGATTTGCTGTCTTAACACTGCAAATAATTTCAATTTGACATACTTTCAAAGAGCAAGACAAAACCACTTACATGTTTTAGGAGAGAAAAAGTAAAATGCCTCTTCAAGTATGTCACAATTACAACATTTGTGACCTATTTTCATTAAATTAAACATGGAAAATAGTCTCTGAAGAGTTTGTAAATATATACAATTCAGAAATTTTAAGATACTTTTGAAAACAAAAATTCTGAAGTGTCACCAAGATGCGAGGTGTTTCATATGGACTCTCATAGTAACACCTCTGACACTGTAAGAGACAAACAGGTGACATTACTGCTCGACTTCCAGCAACTACTTCACTCCTCTACTGGCACTCTAAAATTTATTTTCATTCACTAAATCACAAGCATCACTTTGTCATGTTCATAAAAACAAAAATATCACTTCACTGTACTCACATGAAAAAGAAAACACATTATCAAAAAGTTACTTAGTTTCTCTTCTGTAAGTGCTAATAAATAAATCCAAAAATGATATAAAAAACTGTACTTATTTCCTATTAGGGCTTCACTTAAAAGTCTCTGAAAGGAGCCATTATGTGGACCTCATGAGAAGACACTCAAGCCATAATGTACATGCAACATGTCAATACAGTTACTTGTTTTCAGGATGCACTGATAAACAGTCAACATGAGAGAATTTGTCAAGACCTGGAGAACTACACAACACTAGGGAATTGTATTAGCCTTACGTTTTCCTTCAGAACTGCATTTTAAAATATATCCTTCAAGTGGGGAGTATTTCATTATTTGGCATTTTACTTGTGCCTTCTGTTTTCAAGCAGGGGATAGGAAATACTTCAACTGAACAGGTAGGTTCGATTTTATTAAACAAACAAAACCAAAGCAGCCCTTCATTTTTAGCATTATGGACAAACAGACAATTTGCATGTCAGTATGACTAGAGATATTTAATACTTCACTGTAGTGGGACAAGTAGTCTAAGGCATATAGAGGAAAACTGTGGTTAACAAAATGTGTTAGATCAAAACAGCACATCTCTAACTAATCTGAGGATCTTACGAGAATTTGTACAAATGAAAGATTACTATACTTGAAGCACAAAAAGACTTAGCTAAAGCATCAAGACCTAGTTACATGAACTTTTTGTATCTATCGGGCGCATCCTACCTGATCCACTGAACTGGCTGCTTCCTAGTGTAGTTGGTCTGGTTTTCCCACTATTAACAGGTGGAGAAAACATCTGCAAAACAAGAAAAAAGATGTGTTTAAATTGGCTTTGAAACTCCATGCTAAATTATTAATGTAAACTTTAAAAAAGTTAATAGGAAACAATTCATTTTTCTACTAGACAATGAAGAGAATACAAGATGCAGGCTTACACCCTTAAGCCAATAAGCTAAAGTACTCCTTACGATTTATTGATACCACTAACATCTCTTTAAACAACTTCAAGCAACTTTAAAAATGAAAAGGAGACCTACTACTACTATGGAAGTTTCAAACAGTTACTATAGATCTTAAATTTTGCTACTCAAAATATGTATCTTACAGATCTGTGAGTCTAGTGTCACTGAATACAGCCAGCTGTTGAGAGGCAACAGCTTCCTATTATGTTTATAAATCAAGCACCTTTCTGAAATCCGTTAGAACTATCACACTGAAAATACCTCAAATTTTCTAAGCCCAAGTGATCAGTGAATAAACTCTGTCATTTAGGGGTATTACGTTTACTTTTGGTTAAAAAGGAAAAAAAAAAAGCCAAAGTACCCATGCCACACACCAGCTTAACGAATGTTAATTATTAGATTATGCCATCACTGGGTCAGCCTGATTTTAACCAGTTAAACCAATTAACCCAGCTAGCATTACAGTATTAAACCTGGAAGTCTAGACATTACATCAAAGTTCAGGTGTCCAATTTGGCCGAGCCGGACCCAGCCAAGCCCTGCGCGCTGCTGCCCCTACTCCTCAGCTCGCGTTACCACGTAGAAGCCATGGAAGACCTCGGAGAATATCCTACCGCGCTGAAGTCCAGCAAGTCGCTCAGCTCCTTGTCAGTTCCTATCGCGGCCATCCTCTGCTGCTGGGAATTCATCTTCTTCCACTCACCTCCTAGGGCACAGGGAGAGAGGCGCGGGCAGCGCTGCACCTCGGGGCTGCTGCCGCCCCCCGCCGCCGGGACACCTGCCGCAGCGTGGACGGGCCGCCAGAACCCTCGGGGAGCCTGGCGGCACCGGGCAGCGCGGCGAAACGCGCGGCCGCTCTCCGCACCAGCCAACTCTCCCTAACTTTATTCGGAGCCCCTTGTCTCCCCCATCCCACTTCTCCCCACCTCCAGCGAGGAGCACTAACGCCGCGGCGGGGCCACGGCCAGGAATGAGGTTCCCCCCGGGCAAGCGAAAGCAAGCGACCGGCAGCGGCGCAGCGGAGCCCCGGGAACGCGCGCGGGTGCAGGGACTAGCTGCCCGCGCAACAATGGGGCTGACAAGCGGGGCCTCCCC
>WYDI02028928.1:0-22699 GCA_009867235.2 Psittacus erithacus
CCCTGCCCATGGCAGGGGGTTTGGAACTAGATGATCTTAAGGTCCTTTCCAACCCTAACTATTCTATGATTCTATGACACTATGACAGCTTTAAAGACACAAAATGTGTTCACTACACATCACACATTTATGCGTATTTGTGTGATTAAAAGAAAAGGGAACTGAGACTATGGGAAAGAAAAGGAATGTGGGAGATATTACCCATCAGTGTGTTCATATAAGTAAATATACATTCATCAGACAGAATGTGACAATGTGACAGAATTCAGAATTTCAGACTTAAACAGGAGTCCCAACTGCTTATGCTTAATAATATCCAAGTATGCAAGACTGAAAAAGCAACTTTAAAACAAAAGTGTCGTTTGATTAAACATTTAAACGTCCATCTGAATGCACTGGAATACTTAAGACAGGCATTTCAAGGGGAGTAATATCTGTTTCAAAAAGCCTTATAGCTCAAGCGACAAAATTCCAAGGATATTTTAATCTGCAAATTTTCTTTATCCATACCTGGAGAAAAAATAGTTTGAAAAGGTGAAAGCATACTGAATAAATCAAAACAAAACTCCCAACATTATAAAGTCTCTAGAATGGAGAACACAGCTATAGGCAGTATAACAAACATAACCTTCATGACCAACTATTTCACCACAACATAGCATAAAAGTTGGTCATCAAACTTGGTTTAATGATAAAAGACGGTTCAGGGAGCAGGAGAAGAGAAATATTAACAGGAAAATGAAAACACAGCTGCACTTCAACTGAAATTAAAAAGCCATAAAGGAAAAAACAGCCACAAAAGCCTGATAAGTGACTTCGTGGCAGCTCTTGGTGGGAGAAGAAGAAAAAGGTGGAAAATGTTTGTGGTCAGGGCAACAAAAGTTCCAAGTTTATTTTTCTTTGGTTTGCACTGGTTGAAATGCTACACAAAATAGATGAAAAGAGAAACAATGTTTAAATCTATGATTATGCACTGCAAAATTTATGATCAAAGGACAGCATGGTATAAAAATTACGTAAAAATATGTTTAGTTGGACAAATAAATTGCTGAGTGTTCAGAGTTTCTGCTATTTCTCATACTGTTAAAGCAACAGGTCAGTATATTTCTAGGACTGAAAAGGTCTCCCTCCTTCAGTAAAACTCCTTTGATCAAGCATGTTTTGGTGAGGAAAATTTTAAGGGATTGAATGGGTTTCCATTGATACACCCACTTTGTAGTAAGAAACAAAAGTCAGCTTAGCTTATGCAAAAGTGGGTTGACTGGTGATCTGTGCTGTTGCTTGTCAAATCTTACCTTTGCAACAATGAAAAGGTTTCCAAAACCAGAGTCCTTCACATTGTACATTTTTCTCACAACTCTTCCTCATTTTACTTCTCTTACTTCATTTCTAAGCGTTTGGAAAGTCCTTCAAGTGTTGCAGCACTTTTCTGCAATCAGCTAAAGCCAAAATAATTTCCTAAGCAGACCTAAGTACAGCATTCTCCCTCAGGCCAGAAAAAGGAACCAGGAAGAGCCTAATTGTTTACTTTCTGGATACATGACTTCCCAGCAGTTAAATCACAAGCTTCAAGAGGTTTAAGTTGTATTTTCATTCTTTTGGGGGATGGCATTTTTTCACTTTGTTTTACTTTTTAGAAGGCACATTTAGCTGCAGAAGAAATCCAAGAGAGGATTTGCAGAGTCCTAGAGTAAGGATGGGTTTCCTTATACCAGCTCAGGACTTGCAGTGAAGTATATCCATCTCCTAGGTCGCGCAGGCTCTGCACTCAAACACAGTACAGTCATAAGCACCCCCCAGTTCTCAAGCCCCATAGGACCTGAGCCAGAAGGGAAGACTTGCACTCCCAAGTCTTCCAGGAACACCAGCAGTGACCTAAAATGTGCACCGTCAGCTCCTGCTGGTGTATCACGTCTGGCCACAAATTCATCCCTAATCTATCTCAGAGACCTGTTATGTCTGACTATCACAAACAGTTTACAGATACATTCCAGTCAGAACATGAAATTCAGTGGACTGATTTTTGGACAAAACCCAAATTAAATCCCCACCAAGAAGAATAAGCAGAGGAAAGGAACTTTGAGGCTGCATGTGATGCTGATTGGTTTTGGCACTACTTGAGAGCGCTAAAGCTAGAAGATGGTGAGGAAAGTATATAGTCACCGAGTCACTAAAAATTTAGAATGTGTGAAAAGAATGAGTTGCTGCGTACCAAGAGCAACAACCCAGCTTCTCGGCTGACTAGCAAATTAGCAGTGAGAGGTGTAAAAGAAGCAGGAAGAAGAAACGAGCAGGAGAGAAGGGCTGGTTAACCACCTTAGCTGGGCAGAAATGCAGCCAAGACCTGTTTTACTGCTTTAGGGCTGTGAAGTTTCTATACTTCTACCTCCGTCAGTTTGTTTCCTTAACACCACCAGGAGTGATTTTAGTTCAGCTATATTATTTGATAATCCCAGTCTCTATGGTGAAGGAAATGTGTGACACAACAGTCTTCTTAACAACCTCTAGGCTTTGGGCCTTCAGTCATCTGCGTTTGAATGCAAAAGCACTTTAGGATTATTAGATGAAAACCTAAAGGATTAAAAAAACTCATTAAAACAAACACACACCAAGAAAAAAGTGTCATATGTAGTAGCATATATCAGCATTCTTCTGTAGCTGATCAGGCTACTTTTGTGCCTTCTGGCAAGGGATATTCAAGATGACCTTAATTAATACTCTCCCATCTCAATGTCTATGATCCTATTATTTTCCCTTTAGCAGTGTAAGTGAAAGGTGCCATAATGCTGTTCAACAGACCAACAGAGATACTGACTGAAGAATGCATGCTCCAGGAGCAAAGGTACGTGAACTACAAAAGATCTCAGACAGCTAAAGAACACTGCGCAAGTGTGCAGTACCAACAAAGATGACTATAAACACTGCTAAGCAACAGGCACGGTGGAAAAGCAAAGCCAACTGGCCTCTGATCCATTTCTTTAAAGTAGCTCACAAACCATTACATACATAACCACCTTTTAAAACATACCAGTTTCTTTATTCTGGCACATGGAATTAATATGTTTCTTTATTTTGGCACATGGATAGAATGAGGTAAGGGTGACAGATGAAGTCTCTCAGCAGCTTCAAATTCTGACCAGTGTTGATAGCAGCACAGACCACAACATCTGCAACATGAGCTAGATCACTGTGCATAGCTATTTGATGCAATATATCTCATTCCTTACATAAGGATGACATGCTTGCAATCCTAATAATGTATCTGTACATCTTTGTGCGAGACTGCACTAACAAGTAAGAGTTGCATTAACATGGGAAATATTAAACCCACAAGTTGAACATTTCTTTCCTTACACATATTTTAATGAACTGCTGAAAAAATTCTCTTCATTATGTGCTCATCCCTAATAGAAATAGAGCAGGAACTCCAAGCATAATCATGTCCCCCCACTTCTCTCAGAGCAACGTGGGAGTCTGTCATTCATTTAATACACTTCAGAAAAGAAAAACAGCTTGCTATGTCAAGCTAAACTGTTTTAGTTGCTTTCACAAATAATATGGTCTTGCCTTTGTCTACAGACTGTAAAAAACGATCATGATATTTAAAGGAACAAGAAATTTGTATTACCTTTACTATTAATCCCTTTGAGTCAACCATCCATATCCTTTTGATAGCTGCATCTTTAGATACCCCCTCTTTTTCCATGGCCATAACAATGAGGTTTGCTATCCCCAGTGCAGCCTGAAGGAAAGAGAAGAAAAGTAGCATACAATACCGGAAATGGAAGACATGCCATGCTCACTTGTTTCCTCTACCCACTATTTAGGTAAGTTTTGTAATTTTATCTAACAATAAAACTACATTGTTATTTTTTCATAAACACTAATCAACTGTTGCTACCATTTGGTAATTAGAAACCATAATATAGATAAATAGTATAGATAAATCTTCAATCATATAGATAAATCATAGTATAGATGGCATTTACAGTGTGGAGAGTGTACTAAATGTTTAAACTCTAATGAAAGATACTAGAACTAATATTGACTCCACATAATCATCTCAGACTACATCAATTATTGTTTCTTCTTTGAATTTTCTTTTTTTTTTCATTCATTTGTTTTAGGGTTTTTTAAACTTAAACCACAGTTTTTGCAATTTAAACCAAAGGATATCACACGCTGCATGCCAGAAAGTAAAATGCAGTCCTAAAAGACTTTTTGCTTTTATCTTTTTTTAAAAATGTCTCCTTTTACCTACTATTCATGTGTTTGGTAACTTTAGACTTGGTTGTGGTCCCAGTGAAAGCAAGGGCAAGAAAAAAATAGCTTATCAGTACTTTGCTGAAACATGCATCATTCTTACTGGATTTTATAATATTTCATCCAGCAGATCAAATGTCATGCAGGTACAGATTGAAAAGCAGGCAACAAAATGAGCCAACAGACCACTCAGTGTTTCTGATTATTCATATACATCTTTACGGAGTTGACTCTCTTTCTTGTTCTTTATTTTTCAGCTTCAGCGAGAATCAAGCAAGATTTGCCTTTTTTAGTTCAGAAACAAGTAGCTTTATTAGGAATGAGCTCCCACAGCAGGGATTATATCTGTAATTGCCTCTGCAGCAAAAGGCACCCTAACAATACTAATGAAAAAAATAAACATTAGACCATGGATACATCCACCTGTTGAACATGGAGCAAAAACAGAGGACAGAACTTCAAAGAGATAGACAGTCTTGATGTACAAAGGTGTTAACATATCAGACATGGATGCAAGTCGTTCTGAAAACTACACACCTCATCTCAGTAGCATCAGATTATTGAATCAGATTAAAGATATCTGGACTCCACAAAGCTGGATTAGTATAGTGCACTTACAAGGGGGTTTGGTGACCATGAATAATATCTGTAGTGATAGGACAAGGGGTAATGGGTTAAAACTTAAACAGGGGAAGTTCAGGTCAGACATAAGGAAGAAGTTCTTTACTGTAAGGGTAATGAGGCATTGGAATGGGTTGCTCAAGGAAGTTGTGAATGCTCCATCCCTGGCCTTGTTCAAGGCCAGGTTGGACAGAGCCTTGGTTGGCATGGTTTAGTGTGAGGTGTCCCTGCCCATGGCAGGGGGGTTGGAACTAGATGATCTTAAGGTCCTTTCCAACCTTAACTATTCTATGATTCTATGATCTTTCAGAAGCCTTCATGGTGTCGTAGACTTCAGACAAGAGATGACAGCTACCCACACTGCAGATAAGTACAACATTCACTTACATGTCAGTGGCTTAGAAATTTATACTTAAAAATCAGTATCAAAAAATTATGTGCATAAAAATCTTCACAAATGGACAATCTTAACATGCAGAATACTGAAAACTGTATTTAATGACAGGAAAATTCAAAGGGGCACTGCTTCTTCCTAAATAACACTGACTTTGGTAAATGCATTTTATTTCACATCTCTTCAGTGGCCTGATATATTTCCTCATCCTTCCAAAAAGTTTTGCTTATTTATAATGAGAGCAGTTCAGTAATTTACAGCTGGCGAGCTAAACTCTGAAGTGTTAAAAAGAGAAGAGATTTCTGTAAAATGTCTCATGAAAAATACAAGGCTTCACCAGATGATCAGATTTTTCTGTAAGTTTACATTTAAATTAAGAACCAACTTTCATCAGACGTTAGTGATGTTTCTACACATTTTATCTTGTTAACTGGACACATGTAACTTGCTTAAGTTTCTTTTTTCATACCTACCTCTCCAGCTCCCTGAAACAGCACTGTGTGATCCGATAACCTGTTCTTGGTGATACGCAGAGCTGCAAGAAGACCTGCAACAGCCACAGATGCAGTTCCTGAAGGAATAAAAATAAAACAAGAATATATCTGGTTATTTTGGAAAGAATTACAAAGCACTGCATTTTAAATAATTCCACAGTACTTTTTGGCTAAAAGATAAAAGTACTTAGTGTAGTAACAAAAAAGTTCAGTGGAATTGGAGTTTGCTCTATTTTATTCTCACCAAAAGTAAATGTAAGCGGGAATATCTTCAGAGTACCATTTCATAAAATATGATTGATTGATTCTGCTGGATGGGCATAACGGCTGGGCTATTCAAACTATTACAAAATATTCTGGTTATGACCTTTTCTAGAAAGAAAGGGTGTAGGAGTCCAGACAAGAGCATTTTGAAGGACTCCAGATACTAAAAATGAAGATACTGGTCTTACTCTTCAAGTAGTTATACTTAGAATACAGTAAAATACAAGACTAAAATAAAACTTTATTTCTCACGAGGAGGTTGTCAGAGTAGAAAAGCAGACTGTGAACATTTACAGAGAAGCTAAACTAGCTGAAAGAGTAAGGCCAGCTTATTTAGGACATTGACCATTCTACTGCATCTGAAAGCCCTCAGGACTCCAGTCCACTGTAAAAGGGGTTCCAGCTCACTAGCATCTAAAACACTAGAAGTACCTTTTAAATCTATTTCTGAGTTACGTCACACAGGGAAAAAGGCTAACATTTAATTTTATGACTTATGCCATGGAGGCCTTTCCTCTTCAAAGCAGAACCACAAAGAATGAGGTACTTATCTGTCTTTAAATGGAAAGATTTTGGTCCTCATCATGAGAAACACCTATTAATAAAAATAGGGCAATAAAGGGATCTCAGGCAGGCATCTAACTCAAACCTATTCACAATGACAGGATCAATCATACCTGTGTGATTTCTGACAGACCTTTGTCTAACTTGTTCCTAACATCTTCTTTCAAATATTCCTATGATCTACCCAGCAAGCTATTCCAGTGCTTCAATATACTTTCTGTTGAAAAATCGAATCTGAATGGCTTTTTAGTTCTCCTATTTTGGCTTCTTATCTACCACTTGTTCTTTTCTCCTTGCAACAAGAAATACTTGAAGACTTAAGGCTGTCCCAGCCTGCTTATCTTACATGGAATGATTCTAATTCTTCCGCTCTTTCAGAAAGTTATGTTTTCTGAAACACTCAGCACTCATCTCTCTCCTCTGGACTTTATCCATCTGTTTCTTATCTTTCTTGAGTTGCAGCATCCAAATCTATATACAACACTGCAGTTAAATCATCAGCACTGCTGAGTCTAGCTCTCAGCTTCTGTCATGCTCAAGGAAGTAGTATTGAGTCACCAGGGCCTGATATCTGGTTCTTCTGATCTGAAGACCAGCTGCTCCTTCTCCCCAGCAAAGCCTACAGGAGAGGGAAGGCCTTCTTTCACAGATTATTGATTTCAGGTAACAAGCTTGCATTTTTCACGAATTATCATCACCACCAATTCCCAGGCACAAGGTGGACCAAAAAAGACAGCGAGACTCCTTATTCCTGCCAGGAGCTTGGATCCACCAAATATTAGAATAATAACCCCTGAGAAAGTGCATCAGTTTTCAAGAAGTTTAGAGAACCCATAAAGACATCCTGTGAATGGGGACAAGGTAGTGAGGTGGATGATGCCAGCAAAATGTTGTGCTCAATGTGTCTTTTTAGAGAAGATTCTGAAGAACTGACAGCAGACAGCACTGATTTCACTAGGACTGATAAAGCTCTATCAGTCACTAACAAAAAGATATTCAAAGTGGAAAAATGGGTTTCAACTGTCATTGAAGAGTTATGATGCCTATCTGATTCAGTGACAGATGAACCACAGGGAGACAAATATGGGCCCTGAGGTGTTCTCCTTGTTCAGTTCTGGGACTAAGAACTGAATTCCTCCTTTTCCAGACAGCAGTTGCCATTAACTAACCTGAGGAAACCAAAGATGAGACCATAAATGATTTAGAGAAGCCTGCAAGAACTTGCAAGGAGATCTGCTGGTTTCTGCAATTCTGTTCCTGATCACCACAGTCCTAATTGCAACTGTCTACAAGCTGTCTGGCTCCTTCTGAAGGGAGAACTCACATTGCTACTGATTTTTCCTTCAGAAAAAGTATGAAATGGGTATGACCAGCCCTCTAAAAGCACTTGGTCCAGAATCTGCACTTTGGACATTTGCCCTTAATGTGCAGCTCACCTGAAGGATGAACTTTTGCTATTCACAAGTCCACTTTCTCATAAACAAGGCATAGTTTAAAGCTGACACAGCAGTTACCTCTACATTAAACTCAAGGAGATGCTCAAAACAGGTATTCATATTGCAGGTATACTGATCGTTAAGTTTCAAATACATGTAGCTAAGGAACTAAAAGAACAGAAGTAGTAAGAAGCCTAGTACTGGGTAAACCTCTCCTTAAAAGACATCATTTGGGTGTTGAAGGCTGGGTTTGAATATGAGGTTTATAGGTAGGATCATCTTCGTTTCATGAACAGTTACATCTTCAAAAAGAACAGGTAAACCTTACTAAGAGTTAAAGTTAGGAAGTCCTTTAGAAAGTCAATTTTTGAAGTAAATCTGCCTGAAGAGTTCAAAACCATGTGTCTTTAGAACTAGGTTGGTTACGTGCTTTTGATTATGACTTTTCCCTTAAAACATGAGAAATACAGGACACCTTGTTCTCAGCCCAATTAATGTTTAGACCATACAGATTTGTCATTTTTAAGGATTTAGTCATTTTTATGACTTGTTCTGAGAGCTGAGATCATTTACTCTCTTCTCCCTCATTCCCCAATTAAAAAAAAAATAAATCTAAAAAAACCAAATAGTTCCTTTGAGGCATGGCTTTGGAAACAACAACCATTGGGCTGAGACACTTCTACCCCACAGTATCCAAGAGCTAACTTGTTTCTTTCCCAGATGAAATTAAGTCTTCCTCTAGTGAGTGCCAAATTGGCAAAGACCAAAAATGGCAAAAGATAGAAGTCAGAATGTGCTCTCTATTTCCCTTGGTACTCTACCAAACAATCCTTACAACCAGCAAAAAAAAAAAGCCCACCCAACAACATAAATCCCATCCTTTAGTTGGATGCCAAATTCTTTCTTCTATTTTATATTGCACAGCTATGCTTGCAGGGGAGGAGGAAGACTACATAACATAGCTTATTACTAAGACCATTGATCTGGTCTCTTGGAAAGCTGAGCCAGAGCACTGTAAGGTCCTCTTTCTTTCGAGCCCTTGAGGACAGAAGTTGTGGCTACTACAGCACTCTACCCTCGTCAGAGGACTTCTCAGACAGCTGGGAAGGCTGCTCTTCAAGCCACTTCCTGGTGACAGAGGCAAAGTGAAACCCCATAAATTTCTAACAAATGGGAATGCTGAGATCCTGCTTCTCTTCATGGCTGATGTACTGTTGCTAAGTTTGTTAGCCAGAAAAACGGACTACGGTTACATATTACCAGTTAGGATGCATTTACAAACTCTGTTACAATACTATCTTCTCTTTTAAGGAAAAAAGAGAAGAGATATGAAACATGAATAAAATGTTACACTGAATGTCAGTAACATTTTGCAATGATTATTTACATGGGATGTGAGTTACCATTACCTGTATGTTCATTATGAGGGTGATTCAGAAGAAAGGCTGTAACAACAATGTATAAAGGCTTAAAACTGCATTTTCTTGCAAATCATGTTTTGCACAGAACTGCTCTAAAAATGATATTTTAAAAGCACTCCACATTGGTTTTATTCACCCATTTGAATCTAAAAAGCATAACAACCCAGTTTATTAAATTACTGAGTCCACTATCACTGCTGCTGGCAGCGCCTGTCATCACTCATCCTCAGCAGCTTCCCTTATTCCTCCCTATTGAAAGGCGGGCACTGTCAGCATGAATGGCAGATCTGTTTAAGTGGAGCTGCTCTGGCTAACAGCATGACCTTAAATTTCACCCTGAAAACTGACTCAAGTTTTTGAAAAGAATCAAAATGCTATTCACATCCATCTGCCAAAGCCTAACCACTTTGTGCAAACGTTACGAAGCAGAAACAGAATTTTACTGCTTTTCCAACTGTCATCGCTGTAGGAAGGAGAGAAATGGCTTCACCTTTCTCCCTCAGAGAGCACACATTAAATCCCTTGTGTGCAGAATAAGACAGACACTGTTGATGGATATGATTTTGAAAACCAATTCTATTTTCCCCAAATTGCTAGAAGAATAACCTCAGCAAATTTAAAAGAAGAATATTTCCCTAATGCACTGCAGCTGCTGCGACAGAAAAGACTTCATTACAGCTTTCTAGGAAGGCAAGTCATATCTTGTAAAAATATGGTAGATGTGAAATTTTAAAGTACAGTATTCTTTATCAAGTCTTTGTTTCCTGTCCAAGATTCTTTAGCCTTACTTTTTACTGTAAACTGTATGATTGAACATGAATATGTCAAAGGAAATCCTACAGACCACAGCCTTTTGGGGTTGGTGCATTATAAATGATTTGGAGCACAGAGTCTTCTTTCAGCAGACGCAACAATTAAAGTAAAAAGGGGGGGAAAAGCCCCAAAACATGAGGAACAAGGATTTAACTTTAATTTCATGTAGTTTTATTTAATTTCATTTAAATTAGCAAGAAATGGCTTACAGTATGGAAGCATTTGTCCATTACTTAAAATTTCAAAATGTAAAACTTGTCGGCAAGTATTAGTAATTCCTCTATGTCCCTTTCCCTACCTCATCTTAAAAAGCTTGCAGACAAGGAGGGGAGGAATTTCTGCAGCATATCCTAAAATCTGAGGTATTCATTCTGGACTAAAACATTAGGAAGTGGTAAAAGTAAAATTCATATTTCTCAATACACAGCATAATAGAAATCACATGGTAACATGGCCAGTCAGTAACACTGCATAGTTAGGGAAAAAATAAATCCATTCCCCTCTCCTAGACTTACTGGGAAAAAAAGTGAGAGTAAAGATCCTACATAAAAGGTGTAATAGCTGCTAGTAAAGCAGATGCTATGGCTGTGGTAGTTCAAAAGGACCCTCTTAAGAGACGGGTGCTCCTTCTCTCCACCATGAACTGGCTTTTCAAAGCTTTGTATGCATGCTGACCTGCTCTGCAGCTGCAACAGGCAGGCAGCACGAAGAGGGAGAAAGGCTCTAGTCAAGGAGACAGGAAGCCTTCTTAAAAGAGAAACCACTTAGTATATCTGGAAAGGGATACAGAGTCCCAGAAGTCCAGGGTGGCTGAGGCTGGGAGGTCATCTCGTGCAAGTCCCCCTGCTCAAGCAGGAGCTGGCTGCCCAGGAATATGGTGAGAACAGATTTTTTTAAATTGATAATGAGCAATAAATGAAACAGAAGACTACTTGTACAGACACATATTTGTATATACACATGGAAAAGTATACAAAAACTACAGTGCGGGGGTTTCTTGAAAGCATACTGATTTCAATGTAGATTTATTACTGAGTAATGGAGAGGTGACATCCTGAATATACTGAAAAATAAAACCAAGACTTCACATAACTGTATGTCTTAAAAAGCTTTTTTTATTATTCTATTTTAAAAAATCCCAATGTCTGTTTCACCTGGAAGCAAATGTCACTTCATATTATGGAAGAGGCTTTCTACAGTTTGCACATAATATCAGGATTTGAGATATATGATATCAACATAAGAGCTATTACACGTCACTTAACTTCATGTTCTTCAAATCCTAGGTTAGAGAATGAATTGGAAGCCCCATGCCCATCACAACAACAACAAACCCCAAACCTTCTTGACAATTTGACAGCTCACAAAAAAAATAAAACAACATACAGAAGGTATTTATGGGGATATGATGACAAAGAGCAGAGCAGACTAAATACATCCGATATCACCTCTTGGAACCTATACAAACATTAAGGATGGAGGTTACCCAAAAGTCCCAGACATCATTTATGAAAACATCAAAAGACCCAGAAACAGAGATTGCAGAAACTGAATAAATTAAAACTCTGCATGTGGCTGCACTTCTAAGGAAGACCAATAGCTACTACAGCAGCTGTTCAGCCAAAAGCCAAACAGATACGTTCCAACAGTTCTGAATGTGAAGACACCTCCTTCCAAGGAGCAGGAGAGAGAATGCAGTGGTTTGAAAATGCATCTGGAGACACAGAAGACTTTCTCAGCTTAGTTTCCCCATATTTGGTATGCTTCTGCTGATAAGCTTCCTTTCTATTTCTTTGAAATTACATTCTAGTTGAGCCTCTCTCTGATTTGGGGTGAGGACTTTCATCCTGCAGGGAAAGATAATTCCCTGTGGGAGCTGGATCTCTAAACAGCTAGGAAAACTACCAGATGCTGTTTGGTCTGCTGTATTGGACTGTCATAGTCATGGCCACACCCAGACCCTGAAGGGTAAGAAGCACCATACTTCTTACAAAGAGAAATGATATTTTATAATTAGTTTATTTCCCATCTAGGAGTTTGTCCTCCATGATCTTTTTCAGATGCAGGAGTAAAACTCAGCCAGGCTTGTAACAGAAACATAGTTCACGTAGCTAGTAAAATCCCTAACATCAGAAAGACAAGGGCTATTTCAATCTACCACTATGAATTGAGTTCCTGAAATAAGATCAAAGATCCAAGAATGACTCAAGAGGGATTTCTGGAAAACTCAAGTTCCTAATGCTTGGCTTAAAGTGTCACTGCAAACTGTTAGAAAGAAAGACAGTTAAACTCACATTTTTGATCCTGTCATGGCTGAGGACCTCCATCTACCCAAGTTAAAATGAGGGGGTAAGAGGCATCTGGGTGCCCAGGGTCCTCCTTAGGTACCTCTCTCTAGCAGTTTGACTTCAGTCCTCTCATAAGGATGGCAGCCAGTGCGCTTACTGCCCTAGAATAAGTTATTTTTCCCAGTGCTTTATTCCTGACAAGAAATAAGGCAATGCAAGCAGCAACATCTGCTACTTCAGTTCTCCTTGTCCTTCTGCTTGGGATGGAAAAGACAAGATGCCCGTCTAGACTGACCACTCCTGACATTTCCATCCTTGATCTTTTTCTTCTGCTAGCTGCTACAAATGATTCAGACGGGAAAGCAGAGTCAGGGGGTAATTTCCCTATAAAATTAAATGCAGCCCTGAGACTGCAAGGAAAACTAGGAGGATATTTAACTGAGTTGCCAGTTTAAGGACTGAAATAGAGTTTGACATTTATCAAGCAAGCGCAGTCACATGAAGGAAAAATGGAGCACTTGCCACTGCAGTGACAAAAAACCAGAGGGAAGTACAGGCCAGGCCTGAGCTCTGACATTTGCCCAGAGATCTGAAGTTAATAATTTATATGAAATAGCCATTCATAGACTAAATTGTTAAAAAACCAAAACCTGAAAGGAGAACATCTAAACAAAGCATGGGCATACATGACAGGGGAAAGGAAAAGAACAAAGACAGCTCACCAGAAGCCCATGCTGAGGAAACCCAAGGGAAAATCTGACCTGTACTGGACATCAAATATCACAGAAAAGCTGATACATTTTTTTTCCTCTGGTGTATCAATTAAGACTCAGTTTTTTTCTGGCTTGTGAGTATCACACGAGTGAAGGGACAAGAAAGAGTCTGTTACCTTGAATGTCATCGTTGAAAGTGCAATACTTGTTACGGTACTTATTCAGGAGGCGGAATGCATTAGTATTAGCAAAATCCTCAAACTGAATGAGGCAGTTCATGCCATACCTAGAAAAACAAAAAATAGTGCATTACATTAAAAATAATACATAATTGTATATTAAAAAGCTATTAACATTTGCAGTCAGCTTTTGAATACAAGTATAATGTAATTTATATATCTACTAATATGTTTCTGCTATATTCTGTTTCTTTACATTCATATACATTATTTAGAAGGCATAATTAGACTACTAATATACGTTACTCAGTTCTAAGACCAGGAGAAAAGACCTTCATCTCTCTGCAGACATCTCAACAGTAGTCTTCGCTGAGCAATCAGCTAGTGAGTAAACAAAACTGGCCCCAGAAAGAAGGTAGTAAAAAGGTAACACATTCAGAACATGGATTTTATTTTATTGTCTTTATGCAAGTGAGCGGCATGACATCACTCTCAACATGATGCTCAACCATTATTATAACAGAGGTATGGATCAGAAACAAGGTTAATCTAGACAGATGATAAACATGCGAGAAGAGTTGAAGGAAAATGATAGCTGCAAATTTGATTTGAGTTACACTTGGCTAACATATACTAAAACTGGGGGTATGCAGAAATGAAGTTACATTTCTTTTGTCTACTGTTTCACTGAATTGTCAAAACTGAATTTCTCACATGAGTAGTAGGTATTTCTTAAGCAATATGTTAAGAATCAATGTTACCATCCACTTGAATATTTTCGCATCCTTGTAGCTAATGAAATGATTAAAATTGACATTTTCTATAATACTTTGAAATCTATATACTGTACTTTGAAAATATAGTATGCAGTTGCACTGCATGAAAAATTTCTGTCATTTAGCTGATATCACTAAGTCAGCTTAACAGGGGTACAGGGGTAAGTAACTTCTGACAAACCTTTTGCTAATGCTCTCAAAGTCAAAGCAACTCACTAAATTTCTTTGAAACAATTTACTGTGTTACCTTGCTGACTTGGACCCATCGTGTACCAAGGCTGAGCTACCCAACAGGGTGCAAACAACAGCACATTTCTGGTATAGACAGGTGCCTATGTTGATTTCATGAGGCATAAAGCATCTCAAATACATCTAAAAATTACTGAAGAGAAGAATGCAGGAGCTTGTTGTTTGGGATTTTTTTTAATCAGGGAACTCCAGAACCCTGGCATCAGACTCATATGCCAATAACTAACAAGTAAAAAATTGTCCTGGCGTACCAATAAGGTTACTCCTAAAATGGAAGTTAATAATACGTTCAATTAATTTAATATTACTACTCTGCATACTCCAGTCAGTAAATGCATTTTGTAATGGTACTGTCTCTGGATTCCTTGCTTAGCATTCCCACATGGCATTTTTAAACACCCCCTTAAAACGAAACAAAGAAAACCTCAAGCCAAGAATCCCCCCAAATCACAGACATTTCTAGACAAAAAATTTTGTGAAGACTGAATTCAAGCTCACAGCATACTGACAAAAAAATATGGTGTCTTTGGTTTGGCGTTTGAGGGCTTGTTTGTTTCTTTGGGGGATTTTTTGTTTTGGGGAGGTTTTGGTTTGGTTTTTGTTTGTGTTTTTTTTTTTTTTTGTTGGTTTTTTTTTGGGGGGGGTGTTTTGGTTTGGTTTTCCCTGTGTCCAATCTCATAAGCTCATACGGGAAAAAAAAAAAGTTAAAACACAATATAGGTTTAAAACAACAAAACAAAAAACAACATAGGTGTTGCTATGAAATTATTACCAGTAGAGTCTAACAGAACACATCCTCTTTCAGCTAAAGGAGGTTTTCTGTTATCTGCTAACAGCTCAAATCCAAGAGAGAGTTTAAGTACTTCCTGCTTCATCCATAAAAGCAGTACATACACGTACTGAGCAGTCCCATATAAACAATCTTCTTTAATGTTTAATAGAGTTTTTCTTTAAACCATACATGTGTTTGGCAACCATGTTAAGCAAAGCCATCAATATCAGAAAAAGGACAAAAATTCCTGTGACTAAATTAATTTCCATGGAAGTCACATATTTACAGCCATTTTACAATTAACCAGAACTACTGGGATTCCACTGGCAGGAATGGTAATCCCTGCTGAAAATAAATACATCTTCAGGTTTTCTGGAAAAACCTGGAATTTTTCAGCAGCACAATGACAGGCAACTGTTTAAAGAGAATCTGGCAAGTCAATAATTCAGTGCAAAAAATCACAACCAAGTTCAAATAAGAAACTGGAGCTACTTTAAAAAAAAACAACTTAAATTTCTAACCTGATTCTGTATCTGACACTAATTTCTGTGATTCCACTGGGGTTCAGAGGCTGACAGTTAGATATTAATATGAAACTAATGAGATTAACACTCTGGAATCCTGAAGCTTGGTTAGAAGTGTTTCTTGGTTGTCATTAAGCCAATGTCTGTTTCTTTATTTTACCATATATAACATTCCATTTTCTCATCTGCATTTGATTTTTCTCCATTTGCTTACTCGTTGCCTTTGTAGACACAAATCAGAACTCCCTGTGAATCATATTAAATCAACGTCTCTGTAGAAAACACACATCCTATACTGGGCACACTATCCATACTAATTCTCTGAGCAAGAGATCATGGCTGTTCAATTAATATGGAAAAAATGCAGGCAACCTAATTCTGGGCCCCTGAGACTTCGGTATTACAGCAGAAAAATTTCTAAGCAAAGCAGCCTTCTTATTCACTGGAAGGGCTATACACAACATCCAGGTAAAAACCTGAGACTTCAGTGCTGCCTATGGCCAGTAATACCTTATAAGATTCATGGAGTTTGAGGTCTATGACCTCAAAAAAATCTAATCAAATCCAGTCACTGAGTACCCATGATAGACAAGAAAATGACACGGTGTTTCTTTGCTTGGAGTATTCCTGTTTTCAAGCCCACTAAGAGATGTGACATAGAGATAGTTAATAGTTAATCTCTTGCATTCCAGAAAATCCCCTTGCAGTAATGAATTGTTTACAAAGATGCCACACAGTTCTGGAAGTGATGACCACACTAAAATAGCCATCAATTCTCCAAATTCCACATCTTACTATTGCAATCATTTACAGTAGAAAGTTGAGCCAAAACCTAAAATTATGTTCACAGGCAACAGCTTAGTTCCACTTCCCTTCTTGTACCACTCTGCAGTAACCTTCCACTTCCGTTGCACTCTGATGGATCCAGTTAGACTTGATCATCATGTAACTCAGGAGTATTTTACCTTCCTATATGAAATTTTAAAGCATACACACTTAAACTGTAACATAAAATCCTTTTAATTTGAACATGTCACCAACAAGAGAGTCATGGGAGTAAGCAGA
The DNA here is from genome assembly GCA_009867235.2 of Psittacus erithacus. NCBI lineage: Eukaryota > Metazoa > Chordata > Aves > Psittaciformes > Psittacidae > Psittacus > Psittacus erithacus. The sequence goes on from WYDI02028928.1 coordinate 16,837, forward strand.
AATTGTATGTAGTTACAATGCTGCAAGCATGAGTCACATACAACATCACACCTTATTGCTTGCCCAAAACAGAGACAGCAGTTCTCCAGCTGCCACCACTCTTAACCCAGGGATACATAGGGGATAACTGGGGAAATCAAGAAACATGTAATTAGTGTGCATATTCGTACTGAAAGGCAGTACAAATAAATGGAAGAGAGAACCTACCCAGAGGGCATCAACTGTCTCAACCAGAACATGTGAAAGAAATGATGGATCTAGTCCTAGACTTCCCAAACCAAGAAAATAAATGAAAATCCGGGAAACATTCCTCCTCAGTATGCATTCACAACAAATGCCCTAGTGAATTCTTAACTATTTTTTTGCTCTGGAAAACACTTCTCTGACAGCAATAGCTTGGCTTGAGTAGCCTGGCTAGAATGGCTGGATTCTTGCAGGCAAGTGTTTTGTAGCTGTGAACTCCTCTCTTCCGCTTGTTTGGGATCTGTCACTGTGGGAGCTGATTAAAACATACATAAACCATCCCTAGAAAGTGATAATCCAGATCACTGTTCCCCCTTGTAAATCCTGTTTTGTCACTCACATCTTTTTTGTGTACTTGAATCTTACTCTCCTGCTCCAAGTCACACAGGCAGTCTGAATAGGATCCATCTGGAAAGAAGTTCAAAGCCACTTCTCCTTTTTGTGTTATGGACAGAAAATGCAGACAACAGTGGTGGCAATCATGCAACATCAGATTTGCCATGAAGTTATGGGAGGCAAATGCTGGACAATGGATTAAAAAGAACCATCCCACTGAATAACGTGTGGTTGCCAGAAAACAGTTTCCAATACTTCTCCCAATTTACAACATATTTTATGCGACAGTCTTAGCTTAGTTTTCCCCACTTATAAACCAATTTATGTTCAATTGTCTCTGACAACAACGTTAATATTTCAAATCATTCTGTGAATTATATCTTTATGTAACAGGCTGAAGAAAAATGTCCACAGCTCTTCAACCATCCCAAATATACAGTGCATTTTGGCAACCCAATGCTCTTAAGAACCTTAAATGGGGAAAACCCTCAAGAATCCAGTGGGAGCTATAAAAGTTTGGGCATAATTTTGAATTCAAACCATATGATCAGTAAAATCCATGCTTACTTCTACAGCTAGGAAATTTTTCTGGAATTATATTTGGATCATTTGTTCTTACTGCCAGCCATTGTTTTGGAAACCTTCCTAAAGGATCAGATAGTTGCTTTTTAGGTTTTTCAGAGCTTCCAAAAGCCTATTTGACTATTTTCTTTGTTCAGGGCCTGGAACTGAAAAAGCCTTAGAAACCATCAGAAGTGGTTGCTGTCACCCATTCCTAAGAAGGAGCAAAACCAAAATGATAGCAACATTGGCATTCTGTCCCTTGCCTCGTGCGTCACACAGCTGCTCCACCAGCCAGAATCATTTATAGTGCATCGGGGTGATGTAGAAATCATCTCCTTCCTCCTCACTCCAAATACTGTAAGCTAGTTCTTTTCCATATATTCTACTGCTCAAACCAGATTTAAAGCATGATGGCTACTGCTATAAACTCCTCTTTGTGCCAAGGCTTTCATGAAAGGATGCCTTCCCACCTTCGCTCCTTACAACTCTTACGATCCGGATGCACTCTCTTCCTGCTCTCCCCCAGGCTATTTTTAACTTCATTTCATAAAGTAACTAAACTGCTGTAATGAGGTCATACATCCATCCTAGCACCTCTTCCACTATAATTTTAACCTGCTGGTTAAATTCAACCAAATTTGACCAAGAGGGATAGAATTTTCCACAATAATTGCTATATATATGTTCTGTGGAAAAAGGTAGCCAAGACGAGAAACCCTCCAGCAAGCACTACAGCCATTCTGAAGCAGATGTTACTACTCATGCTCTCTAACAGCCTGATGCGCTACAGCTGCACAGGACAGAAATCAGCCCAAGATGCTAGAATGCAAATACCTTCCCAGAAGAGGTATCATTAAATTACAGATAACTTTGTCTGTCCTGAATTGGACCAGCAAGTCGGAGACCAGACATTCTTCACAGGAAGAGATTTAATAGGAACTGTCAGCATCTCTGCTTTCCACATGAATGAACCTCTTTTTTTTTTTATGCAGACAGCCACTGTTTTTATTCTATCTGCAGAAAGCATTTACTTTCTTATGAATACGTTTCATAGCTATTTTCTGTTTCCAAACCAAGCCTTGTCCCAATGAGTTCAGTACATATCCAAACTAGGCATGGGTGTAGGAAAGATGGCAGCATTTAGCACCCTCCCTAGCACCAGCAATAGACCCTTGTTTCATTCACGTTCTCCTTAAGGAAATACAATTCTACAGAAACTTTCCACGTTACTATTCCCTGGCACAACCACAGTGCTACAGTGTCTGAAATGCAACCCTGCTTTGTACCAGTGCTTCTAACACTCCTCCGCTTGCTCCTTCCCTCTCCAGAATAAGTTTGGTGATCATCTCCATGGCCTTTCTATCCAAGGAGTTATGAGGACAACAGGCTAGAGTTGCCTCATAATTTCTCCCTTTTTTTCTGCCAGCCAGCAGCACTGCTCCATGTGTGGGCTCCCCAGGCCTTGGGAATAGCAAAGCTTAGGAGCAGGGCAGTGCTGAATTAGGACTGTCTTGTAGTTTGGTGGTCCTGAAGTCATTGCCTGTTAGCAGAGAAGCAAAACCAGATTCTCTGTCTACAATCAGGTACTATTTACATAAACGACTTCTCTTATGCAAAAAGATAATTAAATTGAAAGCTTTTGTGGTGTATTAACATAAACAATTACTACCAGAAAAAGATGGTCTGTTTTCTTTTTGACTTATTTTTTCATCAGCTTGCTTTCAAAGACCTGTATAAAATCAAGTTTATCACCACTCATCACTGTAAGCCTAGAAAAAAAACTGAGGACTTGACAGCCAGGCTTTTTGTCTTCAGTGTCGCACATGAGCAATCCTGGCCAGACCACATGAACGCATACATCCTGATGCTTTGAGTACACTTTGATACTGATTGAATAAAATCAACTTGTTTAGACATTTCATAACATAAAACCACCTCTCTCTCCCATAAGATCTTGCATTGAGTGTTGTCAAATTCCTGTGGTGTACTGCACCAAGTTCCACTCCCTCCACTGTGAAAAGTCCCCTCAGGAGGAAGGTGGCTGGATGACACGGTGCTGAGATAAAGTATAATGCACGTTACAAAGATAAAGTATGCTTTTAATATTTCACAAAATTATGAGCCAAACTCTTGCACTCAGTTCTTGACAAACACAAACATCATCTCCAGCAGACTAGATCACTGCCTTGAAAAAGCATAATATGCAAACTTTCACAAACACAGAGGCATGCAGCCTTGGCTGATACTCAGGTTAAATCTAAGGAGGTAGAAAACTATGTTGTAATTTTTTAGTTTTCTGCCTTAAAAAAAAAACCAAACTCAAAACCCCAAAACATTCCACATGGATTCGACCTGAACAGCAAATTGAATTATTGTGATGTTTTCTCATGCATTTGTATTGGTTCTCTTGCTACCTGATCCTGACCCCACCAAAGTGAAAAGTAAAACTCCTGAAGCCTGAAAATGTCATTCTATCTCTCCTAGCTATTCAACTGCTTTTTCCAGTGTTACTGCTTAGCTGCTTTAACTGCAACTTAGACCAAAGAACAATCTCAAATTACCTTCAGTTTTATGTTCACTTAAAAGAGATGAGTGCAGATTTGAGACAGATGATCTGAGATATTTGTTTTTTCTTTTCAGCCTCCTCAGTTCTTCTTTAGAGACTTGGCACTGTGACACTTTGGCTAAGGGAGGCAAGGGTACTGAACAGATGGATTGGTCAAGCATCTGAGCTGGCTAAATCAGAAAAACAGAGAATCAAGAAAGAAATCTATCTCAGCTGTAAATAGCGAGTAGCTTTATTCCTCGTGAATCTTCAGCTGTAGCTGTGTCACATCTTGCCCTCCCAAAATATATACAGATCCCCACAGGCCCTTCAAGCTTTATTTTTATTTTAGTTAAATAGCTTTATACTAAAGCAAAAAAATCTTGTCATTATCAAAAAAAGAGAGTATAAAATACATGACACTGCATGATAAGTCACCCTACACAGTTTAAAGTATTTGAATCTGGTTTCAAATGGGTGCTTTCTGGTCACTTTGTGACTGCGATCTTAAAACATTTGTTTAAAAGTCAGTGGTTATTAATGTGTGTTTTAGATTGCCACTGCCAAGAAAAGCATCTAAAAGCCACAGTTCTGAGGTTTTCCCTGTGTTGGCACACGCCTGCACACTTTATAAGTAAGATTTTAAATGCTTTAAAATTTGACAAAAGTTTTCAAAAAGTACTAAGTACAGCAGCACTTGAACAATGATCAACAACAGCATAAGGCTGTCACAGGAAAGATACTACATTATACATACATAAAAATAGTGATATTATATATCACTATTCATAATTACTGAGCTTAGTGGAACCATCTATTCTGAGAAGCCTGGGTTCCTAGATCTGGGCATGAAATGTTTCTCTGGAAAGGTTCTCAGATTTTTGTATTAAAATGAGAGCTGCACTTAGAAAAGGTGAAGGTTCCAATTTGGCTGCACAAATAAGATTTGCATTGACTGTATGTATTTTAAGCTGGCATTTTGGTTATACAAGCTGAATCTTATTTTCTTGAGAATGAACCTTCATATATTCACTGCCCAGACATTAATTTTCCCCATTTTCCAAAAAGGGGAGAGGGTTTGCATTCCAGCAACAGAAATAAAAATAGATCCTTGGCTGATAATTCTACGCCAGAAAGTTTCATCATGTATTTCTATCGCATTTATTTAACGTATCTAATAGCATTTAAAAATAGTACTTTACTAAAGGCTAATTTATTAAGGTTTTCACTTAAACACATGAGAATTCCAGCTTGGGTCAACAGGATTATTCCTTTGCTTTGATTTAAATGCCTGCTTTGATGCCTTATTGAATCAGGCCTGAGCGATTTACAGCAAATTCAATGCCTTTCTGGAAAAGGTATTGTATCTTTTGCCAGATTCTATAGATTCTAAAGATTGCTAAGTGGCTTTAGGAGCTTAAACCAAGCCTCTAAGCCTGTATTTGCTTGCACATTTGATTATATTTGTAAGCGTTTATAGATATTTTCCCTAAAATAAAAGATGCAGTTGGATAGCCAAATTAGTACAAAGCCTGGGGCAACACATCTGCTATTTTCCCCTGCTACTTAAGGTATAATGAACAGATGGAAATCTCACTTCCACCACTGACAGCCTTCACCTTGATTGTTAAAAGGCAAAGAAGTAATGATCTTTCAGAAACGTCAAAGGAAGGTGGTGTCAGGAATACTTAAATTATTTCCAACAGATTCAATACACTCCATAATGTTTGCACTGTTTGATCATTTATGAAACACACCTCTCCCTCCCCAAATTCTTGATGGTGTTTTTAAGGCAGTAAAATATCTTCGGTACCTGAAAAACAAACTACACTTGTGGAAAAGAAAGCATACTGGAGGCTAGACCAAAGAAATGGTGAAGGCAGAATTTCAGGAAGGAGGTGCTTACTATTTTCAAAGCATTATTTGGACAGCATGCTGGTGGACTTGCGCATTACAACGGAGTTTCACAGAATCACAGAATGGCTGAGGCTGGCAGGCACCTCAGGAGTTCATCTCCTCCACATCCTGCTTAAGCAGGGTCAGCTAAAATAGACTGTGCAGGATCACGTCCAGATGACTTTTGGATATTTCAGGGATGGTGTCATGGGTTCAGCAGTAGCAGTCATTTTTTCTCTTTCTTAGTGGCTGGTGCAGCGCTGTGTTTCTAACTTTCAG